>VDFB02320259.1:0-87538 GCA_007258455.2 Sequoia sempervirens | reverse complement strand
ACTTGTTCATAGCCATGGCACAAGCATGATCAGAACAAACTTTTTAAAATATCATCTCTAATATTCAGGGAAAAATTAATAGATTCCTATTACTAATACTGCAACTCAAAGATTGAGATAATATAAATAAATAAAAAGACAACTTCAGTTACAAATTCATTGATTTCTAAAGAAAATAATGTAACACAATTGAATATAGAATCCACAAAGAGGAGTAGTATTCTAGCATTTATCAAAGTTCAAAGGCTCACACATAAACACCAAGTATCACATTCACATTCATATGCTCACAAACAAATGAAATTCTTATGAAATTAGAAAAAATGCAAGAATGATCCTATCTTTGATCAATTCTCACTCTTACATCAAAGTGTAATGGGTATCAAAATTTTAGACCCTTCCAATTTCTTCTAAATGCATATTTATACTTTTTAAACATAACTATCACCAATTTCTTGAAAACTGATTCTTTTAAAGAATTGTAAAAATAAATTCCATTACAACACACACTTTAAAAATAAAATTTGAATATTCTTGAAGTGGCTAAGTAGATGGGTCCATGGATGCATTGCTTGCTGACACTTGTTGAGTAGATGTCACACATGCTTTATAATCCTTCAATGCTTATGTGATAGTCGAGATCTTTGCATGTTGGGGAATTGTAACATTTTTCATCCTAAGCTTCCATAGGGCCTTGTTGCTATGAATGGTATCCATCTTAGTGATCACATTGGTGGGGGAATTCTTGTGCCATGATAATGAGGAGTCGATCCTAGCTAACTTCTACATGGCTTCCTTGTTGAAAACCTGCTCATTAGATAGTGTATTGACTACCTTCAGGAATCCCTCCTTTAGCTCCTCTAGCATGACCACACCATTATTGTCACCTTTCATCAATGTCAACTGAAATAAAATAAAATTCTTAATTGAAATCATTGTGGATGCAAATTACATTCTTTCATAAACTTATTTTGTTCATGAAGGTTTGTCTTTAGAAAAGTGAGCTTCCATTTGATGCTCTTCTTCCACATGATGATCCTTGAATCCTCTTTGGATGGAATGATTTTATCTTTCACAACCTTTTATAAACTTATTTTCAAAATTTTGTTGAGGTCCTTATTAGCTTGTGACCAAAGTGTCTCATCTTGTTTACAATTCGTTATCTCTATTTTGATGGAATTTCTCATCAATATAAAATCATAAAATTTCTTTAATTTTTCAATTAGAGGAGGATCTTTATTTTTGACATCACCTATCCAATCCAAAGCAATTTTTCCATAGTAACTATATTTCTGCACTTTATTCATCATCACTTTTTTGACTACAAAATCTAGATAAAAAGAAGCACCTACTTGACTAAGAGGATGAGGAGAAGGATCTACCAGTGACTTAAGAAAGTTGGATAGTAACTCTGCCATTTTATTCAACTCATCTTTGTCTTGTTTGTATTTTTTATCCTCTAACAACCTTGTGGCAATCACCTAGAAATTGTGCACATCTCCATCCCTACTAGGTGGACCCAAATTTACTTTAGTTATATTATAGTTAGTTATGGTAGCTTGACCAAGATAATTTTGTGTAGATGGATGGGAGATTTCCATAAACAAATGCCATAAGCCACTATCCTCCATTAACCTTGATGTCGACTTAATCTTCTTGACCTTAGAGGAATTTTCCAGAAGATGGCCTACTATATTATCATCCAATAAATCAATATGTACTATTCTCCTCTTTTTGGATAAAACATTTTATAGCCAAGAAGGGGAAGTAGTGGTAGAATCAATATTTTGAGAAGCCTTGGGTGTAGAGAATTGCAGGGCACTCTTTAGAGGAGGGGTCTTTGTTACACTTTATAGATTGAAAGGGAAGGAAGTTGGGGATTTGCCCTTTTGTGTGCTCCTCTTAGCCATATCTTGAGATCTAATATTGGTTGTTCTTTGAGAGAATCAACCCTTATCATTTCAATTTCTTGTTCTTGTTCATTTTCCTTTCCTCCTGCTTCTGTTTCCTTCTATATTTGATCTTTTACATTAGTATCCTTTAGGGAGCCTTCGTTGAAAGGAAGTTGGGTAAGCGGAAGCAACTTCCTACACTAATCTAAGTAGGGGAGAGCTACACAAAATTTATTTTTAACACCTTTTATAGTTACAAAATCAAAAGATGCACATTTAGAAATTAAACAACATAAATGACAATGTAAACCATAAGACAATGTTGTCTAGGAGCGAATTTGTACCCCTTTTGCAAATTCCCTTTCACATCCCTCCACCTTAGAAAATCAAACCTGATTGCAAAATTCCACATCACCCATCCACATTGAATCCACTTGGAACTTGTCTTTTGTGTTGGTGGGGGAATTTTTGTCAGGGATGCGAGCACGATGTGTGAAAATTTGTGTGATGTGCTTTTGTCCCTGACAGATTCCTGCCTCTAGAGTCCACAGGGATGTTACGTTCTCCATTGGGCATGAAGCGTAACACCTCTATGTCGACCAGTTAGCTCGAAAACGACTCCTTCCCTCCCATTTTGATCTTAAAATAGATCCATTTCACATTCATTCATACTTCTATGATCTCTTGAGCATTGGAATTCACTTCTCTTAGCAACTCACAACATTTTCCTTGAGCAATTCCATCCATCTTGCTGCACTTTTTCCACCATTGGAGTTGTGACTTGGTGTCTCGAGGGACTACTTCATTGTTGCGGCAATGTAGACCTTACCAAGTTTACATCCTCCTCTACGTGCTTGAGGGAACCTCAATTGAGAAGGTGATATTTCTCCTTGATTCACATAGCATAATGTTGTTGTGATTATTCGACATTCTTTTCCATTGTTTCCTTTATCAAAATTTCTATCTCTTGGCTTTCTTGACTGTTCGTGGAGGTGGAAACACCAAAGCGGGGGTTTGACTGAGGAAAACCCCTATACATCCCCAACATTTTCCCCTCTTGGCTATGTGTAGGTGTACATGTGCATGTAGCTTGCTGGAAAATAGGAATTTTAGTGAGTTGGATTTTGTCACCTTCATTTTTCTTTATCTCCTTTATCATATTTGTAGCTATTTCTCGTACTTTATTATTCTATTCATTTCGTTAAACTTCATTAGCTAAACAGTAAGTAGGTTTATGGAATTTTGGTACTATACTTTTCACTTTCTGGCCGTATAGACGCCAACACATTAGAGAGACTTCAATGCGTCGCACTGTCGTCCTAGATCCACGCTGTCTTCCTTAGGAGAGAGTTGTCTGAGGTACGGTTTGAATTTCAGAAATCAGATCATTTAGCCCCATTCAAGTGTTCAGATTAGTAGAGTGACAAAAGCACTTGAAAGTGCTCTTCATTCTCTATCCTCAACCTAGAACACTTGCTTATCTTGAGGTAAGATAGGGAAACCTTCCGCTCTCAGCTCTCCATGACCTGGAGCCTTGGTGTGGTTGGTCCCCCTACCTTACATTTTGGTGAACCCGACATGAACCATTTTGGTTCCATTTAGCGGTGCTAAGTGTTCCTTTTCTTGTATCCTAGGAGCATTGTGGGTGTGAGTGTTGGGAGGCATATAGCCTTGCAACCCTACCTACGACCCCTAGCAGTGTAGTTGGAAGGTTTTGTAAGCATTGTAGAATGAAACCTTAATTGGGTCACTGTCTAATTGCAAAACCTTTGGGGGCTTTGTGAAAGTATCGTCTAGTAAATGTGATGGCCTCCTTTTTACATCTGCCCATTCCATCCACACAACCTATGAGTAGCTCTCTTGGCATAACTTTCACCTCATAGGACCTGCTGATGAATTATAATAGAGAGCCATTTCCTCTATACATCCTCGCATGAATCAATTAAAAACACTATAACCGATGTTCTTGTCGATCCCACGTGTCGGGTGAATTTCATTACTACGGAGATTATGCTAATCAATTTCCTACACAAAGATGGGTATGACTCATTTGAGTGTACCATCCATACACACAATGGAATTTTTGTACCTCCCCTTGGTTGCATCACCTTGTCAGTCTTTGTTGAACCTAAATTAGTGAACTTACTTTTTGACATAATCCTAGGGTTTGAACTCTTCACAGTGAAATTGGGAATCCCCTAGTTAATTGCTATGAATGTAGTTCCCTCATTCATGCATAAGTGTCTGAAATTAATCCATGAGGGCATAGTGCATGTAATCCATGAAACTGGCTATAAACCATTAGTTGCGAGTGGTAGCTGTTCACTGGATCACTTTTGGCCTACACCCGTTGGTTCGCTTCCTCCTAGGATAGACCTTTTGTACTGAACCTATGTAAAGTACAAGAGTGGGTGCTTAATGCCTAAAGTGAGATACCCTCCATATCCTTATGCCATCTCACATAGAGCTTTCCTAAAGGCTGACAACAATGCCTCCTTGGCTCAGAAAAGAGAAAATGAGAAGCGTAATCAACACTCTTCTTCTTATTCTTCTTGTTCTTCTTGTTCTACTGTCGTTATCCCTCCCATCGCTTCCTCTTGTCTTGCTGTGGCATCATCAGATCCTGCTCCTAGGCGATTGATAGAGAATTCTATGGTGCCTGCTTGGAGAAAGCCCAAGCATCTCGTGTTTGAACTTGTCATTCTACCCACAGTGCCTAGGCCCATTTGGTATGGTAAGGGGAAGGCTCCCCATGGGGAGTGCTCTATGTCTTAGCCTCCACAGCCTTCGACTACTCCTGCTCCCAAAGTAGTGAATGGGAAGAGGCCCACTACTGAGACGTTAGATCCAACTCCCCACACTGTTGCTCTGACCTCTTCTCAATATCTCCCTCCTACACCCATACAAGAGTCTCTCCCTCCATAATATATGGCTATGATGGACACTCTAATGGCCGAGTAGGAGCCTTCTATTCCATCCTAGCTTCTGGACTCAACCTCCTTGAGTCATAGGAACTACCTTGCATGTGGGCACAAGCATTGACAAAAGGCTCTAGGCACTTAGCAGACCGCTCTACAGAGGAAGGAACGGGGTAAACCACCCCTATTTCAGGGCTTGCTATTGTGTCCTCATCTCCTATCCCCTCAGCTTCAGTTCCATTAGCCTTGGTTCTAATTTCAGCTCTTACTGCAAGCATAAACGAGAACCTCACCTGAAAAAGGTACAGGTGTCTATTGCTCCTTCAATCGAGCTGCCTTTCTTGATGTCCTCCTAGACATCCCACCATTATCAAAGCTCGTTGACATGCTGAACACCTCAGTGGTGTTTGCTATAGTCTTCTCCTCCTTTGCACCTTCTGCCTCATCTATGGGGATCTCGCATCCTCCGATGAAGTGAAATATGGAGGATAGCCTTGTTATTAAAGGGGGGCAAAAAAGGAGTCCACCTTCTTGAGAGGGTGGTTTTGCATTAGCATGTTCCACCCTCGTGATGAAAGAAGTTTCACCATCCCCGGAGTTTTTCACTACTCCTAAATCACTCAACGAGTCTAGTAGTGAATCTCAGGCATCGCCCCCCTCGTTTGATGAGGTAACACATGGCACTCTTGTGAAGTTCATGTGTAATTATTTGGACGAAGTCCCAACCCTTTCAACGATATTTGTGAAGTCGCTGACCTTCACCCCACATGAACTAAGTGGAGGAGAGCTTGAAGAGTCCCCTTCCTTGGCTCTTGTTAGGAGGGGTCAGAGGGTTCCCCTTAAATATTCTGCCCTTGCAAGCTCATTCACCTTCCTTGTATAATGATCTAGATTGGGAGGCTGATGACCTCTTGGTTGATGAGTGTTAGGGGGCACCTCTTCTTTATCTATAGTGTAGATTGTGTGTGTTTTTGTTCCCCTGTACTTGTGTTATGTGTTCCTAGACGACCCTTTTCACCCTCATAGGTGCTTGGATACATGAGTATTTTTGTGTCGTACAACTTACTTTATTCGTGGCATCATTCTTCCTCTGTTATGTTTATTGATTTTTGATAATTGGGGAAAATGCAAAGTGTTGCAAGAATTTAGGCTTCCCTTCCATGTTGACCCAATTTTTTATTTTTATTTTGTTTTCTCATGCATTCTTTACATGGTCTGATATAGTAGGGGGATGATGATAGTTTATCCATATACTATTATTATACATATATATTTATGAGCAACTCTTATCTCAAACTATGAGATCACCCCTATCCCTTGTGTGTTATGTTATTGTTTTTCTTTCTTTGTATCTTTCTCTCTTCTTTGCTTGGTTATGATGTTGTGATGCTCTTGTGTTGTCCCTTACATGTGCGACAACATTACCACAGTGACATCTCACTATGTTCCACGAGCCACAACTTCACTGTCTCATTCTTTCTTTTCTCTCCTTAGGATGCCATGTACCTTGTGTTTAGCACACACCATCCTAAGGGGGGGCTATCATGTCACTTTGATTTTTGAAAAATGCATTCAATGGCCAATGAATCTTTTCTCAAAAATCCTTTCAAAAAATTTGTCAAAAATCTCATTCTCAACTTGGACTCCTAGTGGAACGTGTTTCCTTCGTCATGTGTTCACAAAGAAAGAACTTGAAGTACTTTCCTCCAAGGGAGAAAATTTTCCTGCAAGAAAATCCTCAACCTTCCCCTCACGAGGGGTTATTTTGTTCCTTTTGAATTCCTTGATGAAGTGAACATATTTCAAAAGGATTCCTTCATGTTAAATTGATTTGTGAAAAAAACTCTTGCACTTTCAAACTACGTGTCCCTTGAGTGGACCCCTTTTCTTTTGAAGGGTTCCTGAGGGATGCCTTTGAAAGCTCTTTCTTCAATTCTTGAATATCTACTTGTTCACCTACATGGCTAATTCTTGTTTTCTAACATGTTTCATCTATGGATTAACATGTTCTTTTTAGGTTCCCCTGAGAAGCTACTTTCCAGTCCGACTCTGTGGAGTCCCCTCACATCGGGCTTCCTTCAAGAGAAAATACCTAGGGGGTTCCTTCTTTACAGGTGTGAGGGCTTGTGAAGTGCTTGCATCCTACAAGATTTTTCCATCGCTGGTCTATGGGCCTTCGATGTACTTTGTTCAACTCTGTAGTTTCGAGGATCTACAGAATCCTTTGTTCGAACCTCCTAAGGATAGAGAACCTATGGATTTCTTTGTCTGCCCTATGCTTTCAAGCTCATCAGATTGTGTTTTGCTTCCTCGATATTTTAGGTATACATTTCTAAACTCTTTGATCTACTTTATCGAACACTCATTGAAACTCATGCTTGCTAAAGTGGGTGCAAAATGTATAGGAGAAAATTTGCACCCCTTTTGAAAATTCCCCTTTTGCATACCTCCACCTTAGAAAATCAAACTCGACTGAAAAATTCCACATCAACCATCTACATTAAATTCACTTAGCACCTATCTTTTTTGTCAATGGGGGAATTTTTGTCAGGGACATAAGCATGGTGTATGGACATCTGCACTATGTACTTTCATCCCTGACAGATTCCTACCTTTGGAGTCCACAAGGACATTACATTCTCCATTGGGCATGAAGCATAACACCTCTATGCTGACCAACTAGCTTGAAAATGACTCCTTCCCTCCCATTTTTATCTTCAAATGTATCCATTTCACATTCATTCATACGTCTATGATCTCTTGAGCATTGGACTTCACTTCTCTTAGCAACTCACAACATTTTCCTTGAGCAATTCCATCCATCTTCCTACACTTTTTCCACCATTGGAGCTGTGACTTGGTGTCACAAGGGACTGCTTCTTTGTTGTTTTCACAACATATAACTTACAAAGTTTACATCCCCCTCTACGTGCTTGAGGTAACCTCAATTGAGAAGGTGATATTGCTCCTTGATTCATGTAGCATAACATTGTTGTGATTGTTTGATATTCTTTTCCATTGTTTCCTTTATTGTATTTTCTATCTCGTGGCTTTCTTGGCTTCCCATGGAGGTGGAAACACCAAAGCAGGAGTTTGAATGAGGAAAACCCCTAAACAAGCCCAACATTTTTCCCCTCTTGGCTGTGTGTAGGTGTACGTGTGCATGGAGCTTGCTATTGAACTCGAATTTTAGTGAGTTGGATGTTTTCACCTTCGTTTTTCTTTATCTCCTTTATCATATTCGTAGCTATTTCTCATACTTTATTATTCTATTCATTTCATTAAACTTCATTAGCTAAACAGTAAGTAAGTTTTTGGACTTTTTGTACTGCACTTTTCACTTTCTAGCTGTACAAATGCTAGCGCACCAGAGAGATGCCAGCACGCTGCATTGTCATCCCAGATCCACATTGTTTTCCTCGAGCAAAGAGCTATCTAAGGTATGATTTATATTCCATAAAATGGCTCATTTAGGCCCATTCAAGTGTTTGGATTAGTAGACTGACTAAAGCCCTTGAGAGTGTTCTTCATTCTCTATCCTCAACTGAAAACACCAGCTTAGCTTGAATCAAGATAGGGTAGCCTTCTGCTCAAGCTCTCTACGATCTGGAGCCTTGGTGTGGTTGGTCTCCCTACCTTACAAATGTTTGCATGTGAAAAACCTTTCAGGAAAAACCCACACTCCAAATCACATAGCTCAACTTGTATTATCAACAACAATGTCAGTTACAATACAATCTCAAGATAAATGCTCAAGAGTCTTCACAGTACAACAAGAATCTAGAGCAATTCTAACAACATAACGACATGTAAGCTTCATCAAACCTAACACCATAAAAATGCACTAATTCTGCAAGTATTTATAACCTCTCAACATGAAGCAAGGAACCCAAAACTTTTCATAACCAATTCCCATGCTAAGGTGTGAACATGAGTTCATTATGACACATCGCCATAATAAAAACTCATATTTATGACAATCTTCCACAAATCAACCCCTATCCCATAACTTAGCCACTTCATGCACACAAATATCTTGCATGTGTAGGCGCCCTCATCACATGGTTCCCACCTATCATAGTTAATTGGCAATCTATCATTATTGACTCTTTCACCATCATAATCAGTCATAAACCAACATAGCAAGTTGTCATAGCCCATTATGTACTATCTTATGAAAAATTCCACCAATTTAGGCACAAAAATAGGTCCTCCAATGTGGACGATTGCCTCCACTAATTTAGCTTACAAATTGTACATATCACATCTCATGTAGGATGTCACATCACCAACATTTCCCATAAAGTGACATCAATTTGGGTAGGTAATTAAACATTATAACATAAATAAATACATCATAACATAATAAATAAATGCTAGGACTCTAAGGTTGAGACATCCTAATCCCAACATTATCCCAGTTATCGAAGACCTATCAAGAGTCATATGAAATTATCTACTCAGGGCCCCAAGGCCCATGGAATTAGAACACCATCTGAACTTCTCTATTCTCAATGGTTTCTTTAGTACATCTGCAACATTCGCCAAAGTGTCAACCTTCTCCAAATTCACCTTTCCATCTTCTACCATATCATGAACAAAATGATATTGGACATCAATGTGCTTTGTTCTAGAATGGAAGGTAGGGTTCTTTGCTTAACAAATGGCACTCTGACTATAACAATAGATAGTAATTTTTCCTACATATAAACCAATATCAGAACACGATCTCTTAAGCAAAATGGCTTCCTTACAAGCATGAGTAGCTACCAGGCACTTTGCTTCTATTGTGGAAAAAGTGAGTACAACCTACCACTTGCTCATCCAACTAATAGCACCACCGAACATCAAAAACCCATAACCATTGGTGGATATTTTGTTGTCAATGCCACTTACCCAATTAGAATCCATATTTTGTGCAGTGTGCTTTTCCTACCCTAAATGATGCAAACAACAAAAATGCAAAAAGGAGAAGAACACAATACAACACCTCGAGATAAGCCTAGTTAAACATGAACAAAAGAAAGATTAAACAAGAGATTTACCTTTCCCAAGTTGATCCTTTGGTTGAACCTTTTATGTTGATAATTTGTGTGCTCCTTGATGGAAAATCACCTAAAACGACATGCAAATGGATGAGGATTTAATGGAGAATGCAATAATGAATTTGGGTGTTTTGATAGGTGCATGAGATGAATGCAATATGAGCTTGAAGTGGAACAATGGTGGATGAGCTTGAATAAAAATTCTTGAAAATTGCTTGAGTGCTTGAAGTTGTGAATGCATGTAATGTATGAATGATAATGAGACTAAAATCCTCTATTTTAGGGGAAGTCTCTAGAGAATTGGATGGCTAGGATTTAGCCATCATGGACAAGATGGAGGGCTATGGTGAGTTGAAGACTCACTAGCCTTCACATCTTTCCATGTCGAAATGATGTGGCAAGAGGACATGTGAGGTAGAAAGAGGACATGTGAGGTGGAGGTACTTGCAAGTACCTTGGGATTAGGGGAAAATTTCCTCAAAAAAGAAGTTCTTGTCCCCATGTGGAAGGATGTTGACATGTGAGAAATTTTAGAATTTCTCACTAATTATCATGGGGAAGAGAGAAATGTTGAAGTAATAAATGTGAATTTTTAATTCACATGATTGGAAGTACTTTGGGGATAAGAAAAGGTCCTCACAAAGGAGTTCCTTTTCTCCATGTGGGTGATGTGACATGTGAGAGGTTCTAGAATTTCCCAACAACCTTCATGGGGAAGAGGAAAGCATTAGAGGAAAAATGTGAATTTTTAATTCATATGGGGAAGAGGTCCTAGCTAAATAAAAAAACATTTATGATAAGTTGACTTGGAGGGATACCAAAAATGGTATGAAGATTAAATTAAGGTTGTGCAAATAGGTGATTAAGGAGATTAATGGAGGATTAGAGGCAAGTGGCAAAATATGGAGGATGTGACATTAATCCTGATTAAAGGTGTACACATATTAATCATGGATTAATTAAACTAATCCAAATTAGAAAAGGATTATGGAGGATATGACTAAGAGAGAGAAAATGGAGAATTTAAAATTAATTTAAATTGAAAAGGCTAAGTGACTAAATTAAATAAATTGATATATTTATTTAATTTGGAGAGGAAGGGATGAAAGGTAAAGTATTTAATTATTAAATTAAATACTTTAGAAACATTAGGAAAAGTGGAAATATTAATATTGTTGGAGAATATGAAATAGACAAATAAAAGAGACAAATTTGACCATATGGGAGTGGTCAAATTTGGATGTCTACATTTTTCCCCTCTTCGAAATATTGTTAGAATAGCAGTGTTTCAAAGAAAAATAAAATTTAGATGACTCTATAGAGGAAGTGACTAGAAAATGATGCCCCAGCATGGGAGAAGTTGTGTGAGCTGCCCAAACAGTGGGAAATGAAGGGAGATGCCCTGGTATTGCAAGAAAATGACTATGACGGAGGAATGGAGAAAAGTGGTAGGGTATGCCTCTTCGAGAAGGTGGTTGGGGAAGAAAAAGGGGCCATAGGTGACTTCTCGATATGGAAAAAAGAGGGTACCATTGGATAGAGCTTGAAAAACCATGAAGATTGGCTTTTGAACGGAGTCAAAAGGACACACAGTGTGCAAATGGTGGCCTGTGGAAGTTAGAGGATTAGTTGAATTAAAAAGAGGTTAAATAAAGGGTAAAAATACCCTCAACTTAAAAAAGATTAAAAAAGGAGGGAAAAGTTACTTATAGTAATTTTAAGAATTACTATTCCTCATTTGTACACCTGGCAGTTGAGTGAGAGAGAGAGAAGAGGAGAAGAAGGAGACAAGGATGGCCGAAGAGTATGATGATGACATCATCCATCCGGGGGATGAGGTACGATGGTTCTTCCATGAGTGCGTGGTTCTCTGCTAGATTAGTTCCAAAACCCTCTTTGTAATTTTAAGCAATTTTTGTTGTAGATTTAAATTTTAATGCAATTTTAAAACATGGGTTTTGGTTTTCAAGTAGATTTGTGGAATGGGTAGGGGGCGAAATTGCAATTTTTCCCATTGGGTAGGCAGAATTGCCTATTTAGAGGTGATGGGGAAGGGGGGTCAGATTCCCCCAATTAGTGGGAAAATGTGCTTGAAAAATAAGAAAAATTCCCAAAAAAGTGTGAGAGGGTATCCGGGAAGGGCAGACTTGCCCTGGAATCGTGCAAATCCATCTAAAAATGGGGGGTTAGCAGAAAAGGCGGTTGCGCCACAAGGATGAGTGATTTTTCCCATCAAATGGGCGATTGTGCCCAAAGGATGGGTGAATGTTCCCATCCAAGGGGCGTGATTGCCTGAGATAGTGGGGAGGTAGGTTCTCCCATTCGCCGACTAGACTTGCCTGCCTAAGAGGCAGGTGGATCCGCCTACCAAATGGGTGGGTGCACCCACTCGCGGGGTGGTGGGCGGAATTACCCGCTAGGTGGGTAGGGTTTCCCACCCATAGAGGTGGGTGAGGGTACCCAGTGGGTGGGAGATAGCGCCCACTAGTCCCCAGGCGGGCTCACCCGTGCCTGGGTGGGCTCGCCCAAAGGGCAGGCGTGCTTGCCCATCCCAAGGGTGGGCTCACCCAAAGGGCAGGCACACTCGCCAGTCCCAAGGGCGAGATTGCCCAAAGGGTAGGCGGATTCTCCCAGCCCAAGGGTGGGCTTGCCCATCCCAAGGGCACAAGTATAAATAGGAAAAACACGTCCAGACAATGGCGAGGAAGACATAAAAAGGGGTGAATTCTCCTGAATTGGGTGAAGTTGCTCAAAATGTGGAGGGAAAAGAGGGAAAAAAAAGTAAATTGGGAAAATAGGGTAAATTTTTCCAAAAAAGGGGGGGTAAATGTTGTGAAGACCACCTGGGGTAGGGAAGGAAAGAATGGTGATAAGGAGGGAAAAAGGAAGAAATGATTTAGATGGCTAACATGTTGTGTGATGTGGATGCAACGATTCGAGAGTCTGCAGATGTGAGAGAGGCGTTCAGAGGTGCTAGGGGCGGCTATAGCGGCGATGAATGGGGAGGATCACGAGGCATTGGTGTGAGTGGGGATTCTTCACATGTTGGGGTATCCCACAATTAGAGCGTATTGAGCACTGCTTACGACCCTTATAGAGTGATGGAGCTCAGAGACCTCTACATTCCACCTCTCGATAGAGGAGATGACTGTCATCCTCGAGGATGTGTGGAGGATTTTGAGGTTACTGATAGCAAGCCATCTGGTGAGCGGGATGAGATCAGAGGGTGAGGAGCTAGATTCAACCCTACGGGTTTTATTTGGATGAGATGACCTACCACTACATGGGATGGTGTTGGATGTGGATAGATGTTTGGGGTTGGGTGTACCTCCACTACCACTATATCTTTGTAGTTGGATTAGTAGACTATTGATACCTAACATGAGCAGTCATTTTTGCAATCTCACCTACATGGAGGTGGTGTGACACATCATGGAGCAGAGGGAGGGGGAGTTCGCATGGGGTCCATGCATGTTGGCTTAGCTATATAGGGTTATGCATGTAGTGTGCTATTGAGGGGCTCTCAGTGTTACACAAGTGACATTGTTACAGATATGGGCTTGGGAGCACATTAGCATGGCCAGGCCAGGAGTGGTGATGAGAGGGGCACAAGATTTGTCACTACCAGTGGCATACAGGTATGAGACAGAGTATGACTGGTTATTTCATTATCAGGGCTTCAATGATCTAGATAGATGGAGGATGATGTTGGATGATCTACAAGAGGATCAGATAGTGTGGAGACCCTACATGATGCAACAGTTCTTTGGATAGATGAGAGACGAGGAGAGACATAGAGGATTTTTTTGCATAGTATCCTACATAGTCGGGAGGGAGCCCTATATAGTGGAGTTACACAGGGCAGATCGGGTGACGAGATAGTTTGGGATTCAACAAGACATTCCTCACAAATTGGAGAGATTCAAATGGATCATGTGAGAGAGACCATGGGGGGATCAGATTACTACCAAGTTTATGAGACAACAGTGGGAGTTGTAGCAGGTACCCTATCCGGGTAGGAGAGGAGAGAGAGTAGATGTGGGGCTGCCAGTGAGATTCTTCGCATGGTGGGCCCTCCATCAGCCAACACGGATTACGCCGGTGGAGCTGATTACATAGGAACTTGGTTTTGGGCTAGAGGAGGGTGAGGAGGGGAGGACAATAGAGGAGAAGGTAGGAGGTGGTTGAGGCAGGAGGTCAGTAGGCAAGAGGACAAGAGGAGGCCGAGATAGGAGGTCAACAGAGGAGGGTGAGGAGGAGGGGGGAACCACGAAGGAGAGATCAGGAGGAGGCTGAGGTGGAGGAGGAGAGAGATGAGCCACAGGTGGAGGTGATGGAGGTAGACACTCCTGAGGTTGAGCCATTGGACATGGTACCATATGTACCACCACCACTAGAGGACTTGACTGTACTATTAAGAGGGCTCGTGGTGAGACATGCAGAGGTGGATAGGGTGCAGGTAGAGGGAGAGAGGGGTTTTGTGGCATTGGCTAATTGTATAGGGCGACAAATATTAGAGTTGGAGGTAGAGAGGGATAGACTGCAGGTTGAGGTGACTCGATTGGAGGGAGTGGGATAGAGAGAGCATGAGGAATTGGTGGGGGTGAGGTGGGAGTGAGATAGGTTATAGGCTAAGGTGACCATACTACAGGCTAGGGGATAGCGGGATCCCAAAGGATCAACGAAACAGGTATCGTTAGAGGCCCTAGCGTAGGTGGAGAGAGATATGGATGATTTGAGGAGACAGGTGGAGGGGTTGCTGATGGAGAGGATTGATTTGAGATGGGAGCAGGATGAGCTCCGCGACAGAGTTGAGGTAGCAGATCAGATAGTTGGGGAGATGGGGTTGATGCAAGAGAGAGAGAAGGCTATGAGGGCCTAGGTACAAACCATGCAGATAGAGAGAGATGCAACACAAGTACAGGTGCATTCTCTACAGGGTGAGAGGGACGTGGCAGTTGTACGAATACAAGTAGTAGAGAGAGAGAGATGTTGCGTAGGCACAGGCATAGGCAGTGTAGGGTGAGGGTGGCGAGACAGGGGCTGAGGTACAAACATTGCAGAGGGGAGAGGGATACAACATAGGCACAGGTATAGGCCATGCAAGAGGAGATGGACAGGGCGATAGAGCAGATGTCCCGGGTGTGGCCAGAGGTTGGGTAGTTACAGTTTGCATAGGATGTGTGGCTACAAGAGAGGAGAGCCATATGCGGATTTCTAGACAGGTACATGGTAGAGCGAGATTTAGCCAGGTATCAGGTGGCTGAGAGAGATGAGTACATGCGGGAGGCCAGCTACTTTCTGGTGGCCTTCTTCATGGCAATGCCAAATCAGATACAATAGGTACTTGCCTATGTCAGAGTGGTATTGTAGATGCCGACACCATCGCAGTCAACAGGGACACATACCCATGGATACAATAGCTATAGAGAGACCCCCTCGCGCAGAGTGCTAGACTCACCACAAAGGTCAGACATGGGTAGCTCACAGTAGAGAGGAAAAAGGGCACATGACAAGATACATATTTTTGACAAGTGTAGGATGGGTGGTCAGTACAAGGTAGCATAGATCAGATTTGATTTAGAGCTTTGTACTTGTATTTATTTGATGATTATCGATGTTTATGATGGATATGTCTTTTGATGATATGATGGACATTATTATGGATCATGTGATGGACATTGTATTTTGATTTTTACATGATATGTGACAACCCTTATTGATACTATGTTGTGTTTATGTGATGGAAGATTTATTTATGCATATATGTGTGTTTATGATTTTATTATGGATGATCATTATGATGCGATGTATGTATATGTTGATGATGATGTATGTTTATGCTCATATGCATGATATGGATGATATGTATGATGCCTAACGTTTATGATGCAGGATGTGATGGATGATTTATGACATTATATGCTATGGGTATGGATTTAACAATGTGTGATGCAGGTGGTGATGTATGTGGTGTGCTAATGAGATGGAAATGAATTGATAATGAAATGAATTTAAGATGCTTAGAATAACCAATTATGATTAATCTAAACAAATTAAAATAAATATGAGATGACAATGCACATAGGATAAAATGCAATGAACCTAGAATATGGGATGAGATGCAATTAAATTCCTTACAAAAACTAATGGATAAATGAAATGTGACGTGAACATGAGTGTAAATTGTTGGGAAAAGGTGTGTTGTACACCTTGCATTATGTATTTAATGTAATTATTCTTGGGGCCACTTAATGTTGCATGTAACATTGGCACATAAGTTAAATTGATAAAATGTAATTATTTAATATTGGGGAAATAATGAATAAAGCACCCAATATTAAATAAGGGGACATGGTTTGTAATCTCATAGTTATTGTCACATAGTTTTGTGTAATACCACTTAGTGGTTTTGTGGGAGCTTGCTTCTATAAAAGAAACCACAAAGGTAGTTATTGGATCAGATGCAATTTTGCATGATTAGCTCTAGTTAGCATTTATGAGGGTTTGAAGCATGGCACAGGATGTGTGGTTGCATGCTTGTTCGCATGGATTGCTTGGAGAGAGCTTGTTGTTTCAATGGTGCTCATGGAGACTCAAAAGATGTATTGTAATCTTATTACTGAATAATACATGAGAGATAGATGCTTTTGGAGGCTGGGTTTTTTCCCTCTTGAGGGTTTTCCCAGGGTATATCTTGTGTCATATTTTCATGGGTATGTTGTCTATTCTCTTGCATGTGGATTATGAATACTTAGATGCATAGATTTCTTTTGGGTTATGTGGAAATTGTCTTTAATTGGCTGCAAGTTTCCAACAAGTGGTATCAGAGTTTTGGTTATGATTGAATAACCCTTGGTTGAGAAAAATCTTGTTTAAGTTTGAATATATGCATTGCATGTGAGAATCAAAGACATGGCAGAATATGAAGGTTTTGCAGGTTGTTTATTGCAGATCTGAGGGTTTTGGGTTTGCTGATTAAATGGGTTGTTTGTGGATCTGGGATGTGAGAAATTTAGGGTGAAATAGGTTTTCTTGGTTTTGTATTCAAATGGGGATTTTGGGGGTGATCTTTCACAGATGATCTCCTGACTCAAAATAGACCTCACGGTTGGATCTGGGTTGGCTGAGAGAGGAAAATTGATATATAATTTGACCTATTTCTGATACTGTGAAAAATTGCAAACTTTTTGTGCCCATACCCAAATTGTATGGACGTCAAAATAATATTTAAAAAAATCATTTTTCGGTCGCCATTAAAAATTCGTCCCTGCAAAATATAAAAATATATATATAATTTCTTGGGGGGAGGGGCCGACCGCACCCCCGTACCTCTTGCCATTGCCGCAGCCGAGGTACCGACTATACTATCGGTACCGCCGGCTCTGCGGCGACCGACGGTACAACCGGTACCGCCAGCGGGGTCCGGCAGCAGCTAGTAAAAGCCTACGGGCTTTAAAAGCTTTTAAATAAATTTTTTATCATAAAATTTTCACCGTTAATTTTATAAAGTCCGCCATTAATATTTTCACTACCATTTTTAAAATGCATGCACATGGATTTTTTAAAAGAGGTCTGATAATTATTTTTTTTAAATGGAAAATTTAATTATTTTGAAATTTTATTTCGGGTCCGCTACCCAAGGAGTGGCGCCGCCCGGGTGGGGCCGCCGCCCAGCCACCAGTAGTGGCTAAATTTTTTTGCCTCAGATGCAAACTACAGTTTTACTTTGGAGGGGCATAACTTTTGCTCAGATTGTTTGTTTCATGACTTCTTGGATTCGTTGGAAAGCTGACTCAGAGATCTACGCTATGGTGACAGATATTTTTCTAGATTCTATAGTTTTGATAGTGTTTTTCTTGTTCAAAGTCAGATGTTTTTTTTGAGTTTCGAGAGGTGATATCGGGTGCATACAAAGTCAAATTTTGGAATTCGAATAGTCAACAGAAAGCTTGTTTAGAGCACTACACAGTGGATCAGGTTTGGAGATATTTTGGCTTGGTTTATTTTCTATTTTATTTATCTGAGTTGTTTATGGGTTTCTTTGACTATGATGATACTATGAGTTTATGGATGATCGGATCTTGGAGATTTGATGTTGGATTCATTGTATGCTCAGTTGTATATCTTAGATTATTCTATTTTTTGACATGGTTATCAGTATATGGTTGGATTTATATGCTTCATTGATGTATCTACAAGTTGTGCAATGTTGTAGGTGGTCTATACTTACATGTTGCATTTATGACTTGGACATGGGTTGTCTTTGCCCATTGATATTTCAATGTTGATGCATGCTTAGTTTTGGTGGCTTGGTTTAGTCACTTAGTTTGCTGGTTTTGTTGTCATGTTGAGAAGGTGAGATGGTATTACCAGTTACAGTTATGATATGAGACCTATGCAGTTGACTATGATTATGCAGATATGTGGACACGGTTGGGTTGAGTTGTTGGTAGATTTGGTGGTGATCATGGTGTCATGGATGTTTCGTGTGCTTTAGAGACTTTGGAATGTCATGATAGTTTATGTAGGTGCATTGTTGGTGGTATTGGATTGGTTCCTGATTATGGTTGTGGCGGTGTATCTTCGTGGTATGAGGATCATGGTTTTACTTTTCCTTTTGGGAGCTCTTGTTATATTTGAGTTCTTTGATTGTGTGAGGGCCTTTGGTTGATCTTCATGAGGATATTGTTATCATGATGTCATGGATAGCTTGATTACACTTTTCAGTGGGAGCTTTTGACAGTGATGGTTTTGGCGGTGATGGATATGTTTATGATGGTTTGGCAGTTGTAGGTATCTTCTTGGCTTGGAGATTATGATTCTATTTTTATGTTACTAATATTTCAGTTGCGTGTGTAGACTTGGATGATCTTCATGGAGAGGATGGTTGTCATGAAGCCATGTGTGACTCGGTATCACAGTTCAGTGGGAGTTCTTGGCAGTGACATGGATGCATCATTTGGTAAGGTTATCTCCATGTGATTGGAGATATAGTTTCTTGGTTTAGAGTGTATTTGTTATGATGTCATATTATACTCTTGATACTAGTTTAGAGTTTGGCATATTATTTGTTCTCTTGAGACCAGGATGTATATATATATATGTTATGGTGCATGTGATCTCCTATAAGGAGATGGTTAGATCATAATGTCATGGTTATGTTCTTGATTCATGATTAGATAGATGACATTGATCTTGTGTGGTTCTCTTGGTATTGAGTACATTGACATTTGCTTGATTACTTCATGATGATGCTATGTTGCATTTGGAGTTTGGCATGGATTGGTTGGTTACATGTACTCATGGATACTTGGAGACATAGGTGAGGGTTGAGTTCTCTTATGATTAGAGACATGTGTTGAGATGGTTACTCTTGATGAGATTTCAACAGGGAGTCCGAGGAGCCTACACCTTGGTTGGACATGAGTTCAACATGGACCTATGAGGAGAGTGTTTTTGGATGATTCATGATGACTTGGATGTCTTGGAGGAGCATTCTCATTCCTCACTCTTGGTCTACTCGGAACTTTCACTTGAGAGAGGAGATCATACTTGACACAGCTAGCTTTTAGAGGTGTATGTAGGATATTTTTCTTACAAGCGGTTGATATACATGTTTGCATATCATTGTGGATGATTCCTGGTTACTACATGATGTAGTTTACACTTTCTATATGATGTTATTGGTAGAATTGGTATGCCTTGATCTTTTTCAGATTTGCGTTACCCATGCAGTGGGAGCTCTTGGATGTGCATGTCATTCTTGGACAGGTTTGCACATGGATTTTATGATTACAGTTTATGGGTGTATATGTTTATGGCATGAGTTTACTATGTTTTGTATACCTTGGAGGTATGGAAAGTTGGATGTATTGGCACTTACTGTGGATGCTATTTTAGATTTGAGTTTGTGTATCTTGACAACTATTGGTGCATATTGATACTTTTGGATTGAGTGTATGTGTTTGGGATATCAGTTGAGCAGGACTTATGCTTCATTGTGATAGATTGAGTGGTTTCTCTATTGGATGGATTCTTATCTTTGTGCATTGGCATGATAGAGGATGAGAGCATTCATGTTTGGGATGGTGGTCACTTTGATTCTTATTACAGGTATCTTGATGGAGCACATGGAGCATTTTGATTCCATGATGGTATATGTGGCTATATGGATTGTTCATTTGATTCATGTTTTGAGGTTACCTGGTCCCTTTATGCAATGTATACAACAAGTGAGAGAATGTTGGGAAAAGGTGTGTTGTACACCTTGCATTATGTATTTAATGTAATTATTCTTGGGGCCACTTAATGTTGCATGTAACATTGGCACATAAGTTAAATTGATAAAATGCAATTATTTAATATTGGGGAAATAATAAATAAAGCACCCACTATTAACTAAGGGGACATGGTTTGTAATCTCATAGTTATTGTCACACAGTTTTGTGTAATACCACTTAGTGGTTTTGTGGGAGCTTGCTTCTATAAAAGAAACCACAAAGGTAGTTATTGGATCAGATGCAATTTTGCATGATTAGCTCTGGTTAGCATTTGTGAGGGTTTGAAGCATGGCACAGGATGTGTGGTTGCATGCTTGTTCGCATGGATTGCTTGGAGAGAGCTTGTTGTTTCAATGGTGCTCATGGAGACTCAAAAGATGTATTGTAATCTTATTACTGAATAATACATGAGAGATAAATGCTTTTGGAGGCTGGGTTTTTTCCCTCTTAAGGGTTTTCCCAGGGTATATCTTGTGTCATATTTTCATGGGTATGTTGTCTATTCTCTTGCATGTGGATTCTGAATACTTAGATGCATAGATTTCTTTTGGGTTATGTGGAAATTGTCTTTAATTGGCTGCAAGTTTCCAACATAAATAAGAGCTTACATAATGAGGAAAGAGAGCAGTAGGTTGAATTCATTTGTGGATCATGCTTGCTTTAGCTTATAAAAATAAAGGTGTGTGGTATATGAGTGAGATGGCCTAATGTGGAATGGAAATGTAACATGGACATAAGTGTAAATAAGGGTGTGCATAGTGATGAGGGTCAATGGTAGGCGTATCCTACTTGCTTGAGTTTATTGGCAAGTACTTTCCTTGTAATAATTATAAAATTAAGGGACAATGGGTGTGAAACTACACTTGTCAAGAACCGTAGGTATCCTAAGAAGAAGAGGGGATGGAAGGTGAATATTTTCACAACCAAAATCATAGGTCATAAGTGAGGTATAGATGCAATGCAACAAAATGGATCATGAAATGCAACCCTAATGTGATTTTCCATTTTCAAGGCATGAATTTTTGCTATAGCATAAGACACTAGGAAACAGGGTATATGTAACCAAGGCAGATTAGTGTCTAATGCATAAAACAAACATAATAGACAAGAAGGCTATCCCAACACCCCAAAGTCATGAAGACCTTGGTAGGGCAAAGAATTGGGATAACCACAAGCACAAAAGGATGCCCCAACATACACAAGACTGCAAAAATCTTGGTGGGGACTACACGGGACAACCAAGAAGACAACAACAAACAAAAGGAACAAGATACGCCCCTATGTTAACCAATCAAAACACACCATGATATGATAGTGTTGGGAGATTGTTGGATGTTTTGGATGTGTTGCTGATATGTGGTTGTCATTGATGTCAACACTATTAGCATTTGGTGTATCTATTTTTGTATAAATTGAGGATATTGAGAAAATTATAAGGAAAAGTGTTCCAGGTTCCTAGTGGAATTGTGCAGGTCATGAAGGCATTTTGTTTAGTACGTAAAATATTAGCTGATGTGGATTAAAGAGTTTATTGTTGAGTATGTCTAGATCATCAATCTGAATTTTTAGAGGTCCACATGAATTTTTTATTATGTTGTGGTTTGACAGTGCTTTGCTGGTCTCTATCAGTGTTCCTGAATGAAGGTTGTGTGATTCTAGTTATCTCAGTTCTTGTGGATGCTTCTCTATTGTTTCTTGGTGTTCTCATATGTCTCTAGTTCATTCTCTATCTTTGTGGTATGTCCAAATTACTCGATGATCTCGTGGTTGAAGATCTTTGTGTGCATGTTCAGTTTTTCATGTGTCTAGCGGACATGTTGGTGGTAGCATGTTGTGGATCTTTGAGGTGAAATTAATTTAAGTATTTTTATGTTGGAGATATTAATTTGGGTCACCACTATGTTGTGGCCGACCTTGGTGGATACGCATTAAAAATTTAATTGTAAATCTGGGCCGACATTGCAATTAGATTTTATTTTCTTGGCCAACTAAGTTGTGATGGAATCTCCTATAGCAGATATATAAGAGCAATTGTGTGATAAGTGGAAAGTGTGCTTCATGTGCTCCAATGTGTGTATGTGTGAATATCATTACTGAGCAGAGTGTGAAGAAGTGTTGAGCTTAATTGGAACTGTAATTAGGCTTGTGAAGAAGCTATTTTCTCAGTTCATACCCTTCAGATTTTTAATCCAAACCCTATTGTTGGACAGTGAGTCTTCTTTTGTAATTGAGCAGTGAGCTCTAGGCAGTGTGCTTGAATGCATGTGCATTGCCCTTATTGTTTTCATTATACTTTTAGTAGGGTATAATTTTGTGGACTGACATCCACCGTGTTTTTTCCCCTAACAGGGTTTCCACGTAAAAAATATTGGTGTTATTTGTCTCTGTGTTAATTGGTTATGGTTAACTGTTCATTCATTAGATCTGTGATTAAGGATAAGTTAAGTTAGAAAAAGCTCAAATTTATGTGACAACTGATTCACCCCCCCCTCTCAGTTGTCTATCCTTGTTTTTCCAACAATTGGTATTAGAGCAGGTTCCTCTGAAGAAGTCTAAAAGCTTTAGGTGATTCGGGATGGCAACATTCAAGAAGGATAGTCCTAGATTTGATGGCACCAACTACCCACTGTGGAAAGTTAGGATGCAATTTCATCTAAAGTGCATTGATAATGGTTATTGGAAGATTACAAAAGATCAATATACTATTCCTCAGAATGGTTCGTCCACTGCTGATGAGATCAAAGATGCTAAAAGTAATACCAATGCTATGGAAGCATTGGTGAGCGCTCTAATAGATTCAAAGATGGATAATGTGATAGGTCTACAGAAGCTCATGAGATCTGGATGAAGCTGGAAACCTTGTATGAAGGAGATACACAGGTGAAGATGGCTAAGCTACAAAGCTTAAAAGGCAAGTATGAGAATTTGAAGATGGGTGAAGATGAAAATATTACTTCTTTTATGCAGAGTGTAAATGAAATAGTGCTAGGTATTAAATGTGTCGGTGGTTTAGTGAGTGAGGATGAAATTGTGGCTAAGATACTCATATCCTTGCCTCCTTACAAAATTAAGGTTCATGCTATTGAGGAATTTATGTTTATAAACAAGATGACAAGAGATACACTGATAGGGAAGCTTGCTGCTTTTGAAATAAGTGAATTTTGTGAATCTACAACAAAAACTGAATATGCATTCAAAGCTATTGTATCCAGAAGTTATAGGAAAAGATACAATCTGGGAGAGAGCTCCACAAAGATATCTAAATATTATGAAGAACTGAAACAACTCGAAGACCAAGAAAGAGAAGTACAATAACTGGAAGCACTGATTGCAAAGTAAGAAGGAAGAGGAAAATGTAAGTATGAAGATGTATTGACTATTAAATGTTTTTCATGTAGTAAGATAGGCCATTTTGCATCAAGATGTCCTAAAAGAGTTCCTAGGTCTAAGCCTAGAAAACCTAAATTCCAAAAGAAATGCTACTTTATTGAAGAAGCAATAACTGATGATGAGTTTGATAAAGATAATGAAAATGAAGATGAATGGGCTATCATTGCTACCATTGAAAATAAACCTGTGCCTACTGAATCTACTGAAGATAAGAAAGCTCTTGCAACCTGAGTTGAGGAGAAAGATGAGTGGGTCATTGATAGTGGATGCTCACATCATATGACTAGTGATAAAAGCAAGTTTGTGAGTCTAGAGAAGTATGACAGTGGGGTTGTAAGATTTGGAGATAACAATGCTTGTGTGACTCGTGGAAGAGGTTATATTAGCCTTGGTGGTAAGGAAAAGACTGATGATGTTCTCTATGTTGAAGGCCTAAAGCATAACTTGTTAAGTGTTGGACAGATGGTACATAAGGGATATGATCTGTAGTTTAAGAATAGAAAATACAAGATTCATGGGAGTTACAGAAACATGATTGCTACTGGTGTGCAAACTAAAGGTAATATTTTTCACATGAATACTACTAGTGGAAGTTGCTTAATTGCTCAAATGGATGAAAGTTGGTTGTGGCATAGGAGGTTGTGTCATGTAAACTTTGACAATATTATCAAAATAAGTTCTACTCAAGCAGTAAGAGATCTACCTAGGTTAGTGAAGCCTGCTAATGTAATCTGCCAAGAATGTCAAATGGGTAAACAAACTAGAGTCTCCTTCCGAAGCAAACAATTTCATTCAAATAATGTGCTAGAATTGCTACATACTGATCTTTGTGGTCCCTGTAGAGTTAGAAGTATTCATGGAGAAAGGTATTTTATGCTGGTCATTGATGATTACTCTAGAATGATTTGGGTTTCCTTTTTAAGAGAAAAGTGTGAAGCATTGGACAAGTTTAAAAGTTTCAAGGCTATGGCAGAAAATGAAAAAGGTTTGAAAATCAAGTGCCTGAGATTTGACAGAGGTGGTGCATTTATTTCCAAGGAGTTAAACTCTTATTGTGAAGAACATGGAATTAAAAGATAGTTATCTGCTCCTCGAACCCCTCAACAAAATGGAGTTGCAGAAAGAAAGAATAGAACAATTTTGGATGCTACCAGAACAATGATGATGGAAGGGAATGTGTCTCAGATGTACTGGAGTGAAGCGGTAAGCATTGCTGTATATACTTTAAATAAGGTAAATTTGAATGGTAATTTTGGTAAGACCCCTTATGAATTATGGTTCGGTTACGAGCCTACTGTTAAGTATTTCAAGATATTTGTAAGTAAATGTTATATTAGGAGAGATGATGATATAGGAAATTTTGATGCTAGAAGCGATTAAGGGATCTTCCTAGGTTAATCCACAAAGAGAAAGGCATACTGATGCTATAACAAAAGACTGAGAAAGATTGTTGAGAGTGCAAATGTTAGAGTTGATGAGGACTCTGTCAAATCATCTAGATGATGTAGCTATGATTCAGATGAAGACAACACAAATCAAGGGAAGAACACTCAAACACTGAATCTACTTCAGATTATTCCATATGTTTTGGTGAAGAAACCACAAGTTGTTCTAGCAAATCAAGTCAGTCAGGAAACACAGACAAGTTCTAGTGTAGAAGAAAGTTCAGAAGACATAGAAGTCTAAGAAAGTCCCAAGACTCCAAGGTATGTAAAGCTAAATCACTCTGAAAATAAAATCATAGGAGATAAGAGCAAAGGAGTGCAAACTAGAAGAAAATTTGTAGAAGAAATTGTTTGATTTCCAAGATTGAACCTAAGAGTGTCACTGAAGCTTGTCAAGATGAACACTGGCTGGAAGCCATGAAAGAAGAACTGACACAGATTGAAAAGAATGACACATGGACATTGATTCCTAGGCCCAAAGACAAGAATGTGATTGGTACTAAGTGGTTATTTAGAAACAAGCTGAATGAGGAAGGTGAAGTGGTCTGGAATAAGGCAAGACTGGTATGTAAAGGGTACTCTCAAATGGAAGGTATTGATTTCAAAGAAACCTTTTCCCCTATTGCTAGAATTGAAGTAGTAAGATTATTTCTTGCTTATGCTACTTATAAGAACTATAAAGTATACCAAATGGATGTAAAGTCTAAATTTTTGAATGGGGAACTAGAAGTGTACATTGAACAACTAGATGGATTTCAGCTAACATATAAGGAAGATATGGTTTGCAGATTGAAGAAAGCTCTGTATGGACTCAAACAAGCCCCCAGAGCTTGGTACTCCAGATTGGACAAATATCTACTGAAGCTTGGATTCACTAAAGGTACTGCTGATAGTAACTTATACTTCAAATTAGATCATGATAAGGAGTTAATCATAGAAGTCTTTGTTGATGACATCATTTTTGGTGGAGATGATAATCTATGCATGAAGTTTTTCGATGATATGAAGAGTGAATTTGAGATGAGCATGATTGGTGAAATGAAGTTATTTCTAGGATTGCAAATTACATAGTTGGACTAAGGGATTTTCATATCTCAATCCAAATATGTGAGAGAACTGTTGAAGAAGTTTTGAATAGAAGACTCAAAACTTGTTGGCACTATCATGGTAATTGGATGTAAGTTGACTCAGAATGATGACTCTCCTATGGAAAATCAAACCAGATATAGATCAATGATCAGTGGATTGCTCTACTTGAATTAGACTAGACTAAATATTATGAATGTTGTGTGTATGGTCGCTAGATTTCAAGCTGATCCAAAAGAATCACATGTGACTGTTGTCAAATGAATATTTAGATATTTAAAACTAACAATTGACTTTGGACTTTGGTATCCAAAGGATGATGATATCACTTTGTGTGCATACACTGATACATTTGGGCTGGTGATGTAGATGACAGGAAAATTACTAGTGGTGGTGCTTTCTTCCTAGGGAAGAAGCTGGTATCCTGGTTAAGCAAAAAAAAAAAATCCATTTCTCTATCCATTGCTAAAGCATAATATATTGTTGCTGCAAATAACTATACTCAAGTGATATGGATGAAACAAATGATGAAAGATATCAGGGTAATATATGAAGATCATATTGCCATATACTATGACAATTCAAGTGCAATAAATATATCAAGGAATCCAGTACTACACTCTAAGACAAAACATATATAAATCAAGGTTTACTTTCTGAGGGAAAAAGTAAATGGAAAATAATTTAGATTGGAGTATGTGCCTACCAAAGAACATATTGCAGATATATTTACTAAGCCATTTCCAAAAGATACTTTTGAGTATCTCAGAGGAATGCTAGTGGTAATTACCCCTCCTGATAAGAACTAAATGATGCATTTGCTTGCATCAATCCGTGAGCCTCATTGCTATATTATGATCTGAATTGATGTTTTTGAGACTGCTACTCAGGGGGAGTAGTCAGATGTGTAGATATGTGTTTCAGAGTGTATGGAAAGGTCATGTTTACCTTTACCATTGATTTCAAAGGGGGAGAAGAGTAATGTGGAAATATCTTAGGGGGAGAAGAGCAACATGACAAATCTTTTCAGAAATGAAGTGCAAAAGGAGTCAGCATGTTGGGTTGATGGTATTTTTCACATCATGTGTTGCCATCAATGCCAAAGGGGGAGATTGTTAGGATATTGTTGGATGTTGTGGATGTGTTGCTAATATGTGGTTGTCATTGATGTCAACACTATTATCATTTGGTGTATCTATTGCTGTATATGTTGAGGATATTGAGAAAATTATAAGGAAAAGTGTTCAAGGTTCCTAGTGGAACTGTGCAGGTCATGAAGGTGTTTTGTTCTATACATAAAAGATTAGCTGATGTGGATTAAAGGGTTTATTGTTGAGTATGTCTAGATCATCTACCAGAAGTTTCAGAGGTCCGCGTGAATTTTTGAGTATGTTGTGGTTTGACAGTGTTTTCCTGGTCTCTATTAGTGTTCCTGAATGAAGATTGTGTAATTTTGGTTATCTCATTTGTTGCAGATGCTTCTTTGTTGTTTCTTGGTGTTATCAGATGTCTCTAGTTCATTCTCTATCTTTGTGGTATGTCCACATTACTCGGTGAGCTTGTGGTTGAAGATCTTTGTGCATATGTTCAGTTTTTCATTTTTTTGGCCGACATGTTGGTGGTAGCATGTTGTGGATCTTCGAGGTGAAATTAATTTAAGTATTTTTGTGTTGGAGATATTAATTTGGGTCTCCACTATGTTGTGGCCAACCTTGGTGGATATAGATTAAAAATTTAATTGTAAATGTGGGCCGACATTGCAATTATATTTTATTTTTTTGGCTGATCAAGTTGTGATGGAATCTCCTGTAGCGGATATATAAGAACGATTGTGTGATCGGTGGAAAGTGTGATTTGTGTTCTCCGATGTGCATAGTGCGAATATAATTTATGAGAAAAGTGTGAAGAAGATTATTTGAAGTTTGAAGAAGTGTTGAGCTTAATTGGAACTGTAATTAGGCTTGTGAAGAAGCTATTTTCTCATTTCATACCGAAGGGATTTTTAATCCAAACCCTATTTTTGGACAATGAGTCCTCTTTTGTAATTGAGTAGTGAGCTCTAGGTAGTGTGCCTGAATGCATGTGCATTCCCCTTATTGTTTTCATTATACTTTTAGCAGGGTATAATTTTGTGGACTAACATCCACCGTGGTTTTTCCTCTAACATAGTTTCCACATAAAAAATCTTGGTGTTATTTGTCTCTCTGATGTGTTAATTGATTATGGTTAATTTTTCATTCATCAAATATGTGAATAAGTATAAGTTAAGTTAGAAAAAGATTAAATTTTTGTGACAACTGATTCACTGCCCCTCTCAGTTGTTTTTCCTTGTTTTGTCGACAGATAGATCATGGCGATCTTGACGAGTTATGATAGGAAGCTCAAATGATAAACAAAAATTCAAAAGTATCAAAAGATCACAATAAATTTCAAACATCCTTTTCCATAGGATCAAGAGGGTGGATGGGATTGATGAGGTCTATTAGGAAGGATGCATCTTGTTAAGGCCGGAGATGGATACTAAACTAAAAGATAGATATGACATAGGAGATTCCAAAACCGATTGAATCTCATGATACAAGTGGATCTCATTTGTGAAGAACCAATTGGATGAGGACATACTTGATGATACAACACAAGACACGAGACATAAGACACAAAATTGACGTACCCTAAAGACCTAGGGGCTCGGGGGCCGATCAAAGATTAGCCTTGCCTACGTGAAAGCGTAGAGCCCTCGTAGTTCAAGAAAAGACCTTGGACAAAAAGTGGAAAGAGGAAAATGGAGATGAGTGATGGAGGACAAAGACCAGATGGAAAAAAGGAGCCCTGGGGGTGGATCAAATGATCAACCTTTCCTACGTGAAAATGTAGGGGAAACATAGTTCGAAAAGGAAAAAAGACAAAATAGGACCAAAAGACTGACATGATAGGACATGATCTAAATGAAGATCGACATGATGAGGGAACCTAGATGGAGGTGAAGGACTGACACGATGACTACGACTGATGACACAAGCTCAAGTTAGGATAAAAGCTCAGGATAATAGATAGTGGATGAAGCTTGTCCAATGCTTAACCAAAATATACCAAGCGGTTGGATGATGGATGTAGATGGAAGGATAGGATCAAAAGGATGATATGATATGATATCAGGATGGTGGAAGGACAAACTAACTAGGATGCAAGGTACATAATGATTAAGCCCTGTATGAATGGCGTCTATGACTAGGTTTTCACCAAACGTACTTATCCAAGGTACCACTAGGGGTGATTTTCACCATAGGATGAAGTATTTCTCTTTACAATTTTTGGATTTTTTGGATTTTTTTGTTTTTTAAACTTTTGCAGTATAGGATACCCTAGCTGACTTAAGTGTAGAACCTTTTTAGGTGCATGGTGTTAATTGGCTCGTCTAGGGTTTCTCCTTCAGGTGTGGCAAGTCTGTATGCCTCTGATCCATATTTTGTTGTATTGTTATAGGGACCCAACCAATTTTCTTCAAATTTCCCTTTCTTATCTCGATCTTGTTGAGTGCTTTGATTCTCCTTAAGGACTAAATCACCAACATTGAATTGGTGAGGACAAACCTTTTTGGTGTTACTTATTTTTAGACAATTCTGATAATCTTGAAGATGGTCGTATGCTTTGATCCATCTTTCATCAAGGAGTTCTAGCTGATTGAGTCTTGTAACTTGAGTGTCTTAGTCGCTAATGAGATTCTTCAAGGAGATTCTCAGTGATAGGATTTCTACCTCAATCGGAAAGATGGAATCGACACCATAAACAAGAGAATATAGAGTGACATCAGTAGGAGTGTGGATGGAGGTGTGGTATACCCAAAGGGTGAGATGGATGTGAAGGTGCCAATCTCAACCAGTATTGTTGACTACCTTTTTAAGGATCTTGACCAAAGTTTTGTTGGTAGCTTCTGCTTAACCATTACCTTGGGGGTAATAGGGTGTAGACCAATAGTGTTAAATGTGAAAGGTGTCACAAAGGTGTTTCATGGCTTGGTTCTTGAATGGCTTTTCGTTATCAGAAATGATGGTGGACAGGATTCCATATCTGTAGAGAATATGGAAAAGGATAAATTTGGATATCTGAGTACCTTTGATTTGAGAGAGTGGCATTTCTTCCACCCACTTGGTAAAGTACTCAGTTGCAGTGATGATAAAGGTATGGCCTTTAGAGGATGGGGGATATATCTTGTTAATTAAGTCGAAACCCCACTAAGAGAAGGGCCATGGTGCTATGAGAGGTTGTAGATCCTATGCGAGAGCATGTATCAAGTCTGCATGTTGTTGACAGGGTAGACACTTCTTCACAAACTCATAAGAATCATGTTCCAATGTAGGCTAGTAGTATCCCACTCTAAGAATTCTTTTAGCTAGTGCCATGCCATTTGAATGGGCCCCACAAACCTCGCTATGTACTTCTATCAACACAGTGTGGGCTTCAGTCTCTTTTAGACACCTGAGGAGGGTTCCATCATACCCACGATGATAAAGTGTATCACCTACGATGGTGTAATGATATGTATGTTGGATGAAATATTTTTGTTGGTTGCGTGTCAAATTAGGTTGTAGGATGTTGTCGTGAAGGTAAGTATAGATGTCATTATACCATGGTGACGTAGGACCTACAATGTCTCACACCATCTCACTTTCAGGGATATCATAGGCTAGGATTAAGAGTTGTTCAATGAGGAACTCACACTCTATTTGATCTTTAGGCATGTCAATTAGGGAACCAATAGTAGCCATCACATCTGTTGCTTTGTTTTTCACTCTCAGAATCTGGTCAAACTAGATAGAAGTGAAATACTTTTTGAAGTCATCTACCATGTGTTTATAAGGTATCAGCTTATCATACTTGGTCAAAAACTCATCATTGACTTGTTTGATGATTAGTTGGGAATCACCAAAGACTCTCAAGTGAGTGATGTGGCATTGGATTGCGATCCTGAGGCTAGTAAGGAGAGCTTCATATTAAACTATGTTGTTTGTGCACGAAAAATCCAACCTAAATGACTTTGGTATATAATCACCTTGGGGGGTAATGAGAAATACTCTTGTCCTCGATCCATTGTGTGTGTATGACCCATCAAAATAAAGTGTCCATGTGGCCACTTCTGTTACTATGAAAACCCCTTCATCAGGAAATTCGCTGACCAAAGGATAGGCACTAGGGGAGCATCTTCCAGCTGATCAGCTATCACTTGTCCTTTAATAGCCTTTTGATCCACATATTCTATATCAAATTCACTTAATAGCATGACCCACTTAGTCATGTGACCGGGTGGAGTTGTCCTGGATAACAGATATTTGAGTGGATTGACCTTGGAGATGAGCTTCACTGGGTGACTGGGTATATAATGTTGGATTTTTTGTGAACTAAAGACCACGGCTAAGCAAGCTTTTTCCATCAAGGAATAGTTGAGTTCATAGCCTACCAGGGTCTGGATGATGTAGTAGATTACACGTTCCTTTGATGACTCATCATGTTGCACCAACAATTCCCCCAGTGCCAGTGAAGTAGCAGAAATATATACTAGGAGTAGTTTACCAAGAATTGGCGACATAACGATAGGCGGGTGAGCCAAATACTCTTTGATCTTGTCAAAGCCAAGTTGATACAGTTGATTCCACTTAAAGGTAGTATCCTTTTTTAGGAGATGAGTGAATGATTGACATTTTTTGGCTAATTGAGTTATAAACCGCTAGATGGATTGTAGCTTACCTTGAAGGCTCCTTAACTGTTTGAGATTATGCGGTAGAGGCATATCCATGATTTCCTTGACTTTTGCTAGATCGATCTCTATGCCTCTTCTAGAGATGATGAACCCTAGTAGTTTTCTTGATGTGACCCCAAAGACACATTTCTTTGGATTCAAACGTAGCTTATAGTGCTCTAGATGCTCAAAGATCTTCTTGAGGATCATTAGGTGCTCTTCCCTTGTTCTTGATTTCAACAACAGACCATCAACATAATCCTCCATTATGATGTGAATGAGATTGTGGAATTTAATGGTCATGGCACATTGGTAGGTTACCCCAACATTATTGAGGCCAAAGGGCATGACATTATAATAGAATGTGCCCCAAGGTGTGGTGAAGTCTGTTTTATGTTGATCCTTAGGCGCATTTCTAATTTGATTGTATCTAGAGAAGCAATCCATGAGGGAAAGCATCTAATGTCCTATGGTTAAATCCACCAACATGCTGATATTTGGCAAATGGAAATGATCCTTAGGATAGGATTTATTGAGATCCTGAAAATTTGTGCAAACCATGATATTCCCATTTGGTTTTGCAACTGGCACTACGTTGGAGATCCAAGCAGAATAGTCAATGGATCTTATGAATCCAACTTCTAATAGCTTCTCCAACTCTTTCTTGACTAGTAGAGCTACTTGGAGGTGCATTTTCCTGAGTTTTTGCTTGACAGGTTTAGCATTAGGATGTACGTCCATATGATGTACTACTAGAGTAGGATCGAGACCTAACATATCTGAATATGTCCATGCAAAATTGATGATTCCTTCTTTGAGAAACTTTGTGATGGTAGAGTATTCTTCCTCTAATAGTGATTTGGCTACATTTGTGATTTTGGGATCCTCTTTAGTTCCAAAATTTATTTCTTGTGTTTCCTCGATCAAAATGGATGATCATTTAGATAGCTAAATTCCTACAAGGGGAAGATGAATGTCCCCATCTTTTAGCGGCTCATTGAGGTTTTCGTTGTTGGATACGCCCTTTTTTTTTTACTTTTTTTGAGTCAAGAAGTGCCTCAAAGAGGTTTTCACTACGTGACTCTTTTTTATTTTGCTTCTTTTTACTTTTGTGGTTAGGGAATTCATCCTCCCCCAATCCCATAAGATGTACATAGATATCCTTTGAGGGAGAGGTATCAATACGTGCGCTACCATGTAGGTCCTAGTCTATGAGTTCAGGATGATGAAGGGATAGGATGATGGTGTAGACAAATAGGAATTCAAACATAGAAGAGAGATCTACATGATCTACATCATCGTATGTGTGTATGTTGGATTCTTCTTCCAGTATGTCTTCAAGGAGAATTTTGTCCACACTGATTTTGTTAGAGGCACTAGATGATGCCATAGGACCCTTTAGTTTGTTATCAAATCCAAAACCCAAGTTTCTTGGACATACAAAAGTGTCGATCGATTGTCGTCTTCCTTCTTCTTCTACACCAAGAACCCCCCCTATAATTGTGTTTCTCTGCAAACTTAGGGGGCCACAAATAGGTTTCTTGGAAATATTATTTCAAGGGGGGAGAGGGTTCAGGTTCCTTAGGGTATACCCATTGGTTGATGTCATCTTTTGGTGTCTCTTGCCTTAACCCAAGAGAATAGAAGTTGATAGATCCCACATTTTTGGAGCTCAAGGTGATTGTCTTTTCTTCTTCCTTCGGTATAGACTGAGAAGCTTGGACATATGTGTGTGGTGAGGGTGGCATGGTTTCCACATTCAAAGCTATACACATTTCATATTCACCATAGCCCTTGTTAATGATCTGGACTTTGGTAAGGGTGGAATTAGATGTGGATGATGGAGTGGATGAAGAGGTGGCTAGTGCATTGGTAAATGAGTGGGATGATGATGTATAAGGTGGTCCCATTTCCACTCCAGAGCAATAATGAGAATGGGGAGAAGAAGCTTCTAATGCGCAACAATATTCAAATGGCTGAGGTTCCATGTGTATTGTAACTTCCACCTCATTAAATGGGAATTTCAAACATTGGTGGTATGTGGATGGAATGAATTGCATGGCATGGATCCATGGATGGCCGAGGAGGAGGTTGTAGGGGAGTTCCAGATCAAGGACATGATAGGTAGTGTATTGCACAACTGGCCCAACTTGGATTGGAAGACAGATTGTCCCTTTAGAATCATGCTCTACATTATCATACGTCTTGATAGCGATAAGTTGTTTATTTAAATCAGCATGGGTGTACCCCACCTATTTTATGAATTTCAATGTACAGAGATTTAGGGCAGAGCCATTATCTACCAAGAATCTCCTTACTTTGTGATGATTTACAAAGACTTTGAGATGGAGGGGTCGATTATGGTTCGAGTCAATGTAGGGCATGACATTTTGACTAAAACCTAGTTGGTAGGTTGCTAAGAGATGTCCTACCAATGCTTGAAATTGCGTAGGGTCTATGTCATTGGGAACTTGGGTGTCCTACAAGGCCTTGGTTAAGATTTATTTTTACACAGGAGAAGACTTAAGCAAATCCAAAATGGATATTTGAGTTGGAGTCTTTCCTAAATGATAAAAAATGTTGTATTGAGAACTCACAAGCGATGGTTGGGTGGATGTGGAGGCTCCAGGGATTATGATATGGGTTCAGCGGGTTGTAACAACACATTGTGGATCCTTGCTTTTTACGTGTATCATAGACACACATGGCTCTACTTGTTTGATATGCATGACGATGCCTTGATAATGAAATGACATATTTTTGTAACTGATGTTGTTTGTGCTATTATTCTGATTATTATTGTTGTTGGATTCGAGATTGGTGTTTGATGTGTTAGGATCTTGGTTATGCTTAGGGAAAGCATTTTGATATATCTCCAATTGAGCATTGGATGAGGATGTCATGTTGGAATCCACATGTATGTCACCCCAGTCTATGAGATCTTGTATTTTTTTATCTACCTTGACACTTATTCAATGTACGCCCTTTAATCTTATGGAACTCACAATACTCATTCTCTTTGTACCAAGCTGGTTTGGGCTTAGATTTTTCAAGAGGCTTGGTCAAAAGATATGTGATTGGGTAATTAGCTTGAAGAAGCCTATGGAACACTGTGCTCAAGGGTTCTCCTAGTAGAGTGAATTGGAATATTTTATTCCCTTGATTGTTCTAATTGGATTGTTGGGGAGGACATGGTGCCCCCTGTGGCACTGCTATGGCATGAGGATTTGATTGTTGTGGAGGTGGATATTGTGGCTTCTGGGAAGCATTGGCTACTTGGACGTGTTTGGTGTCAGTGACACCATCATTGAAAACATTTTTGTTTTTGTTCCAATAACGAGGCTTATCCCCAAATGACTTCTCTTTATGAAAGTTAAAAGTTTTGACTAAAGCTTTGGAAATAAGTGCTCTCTGAAGGATAGGACCTTCCTCCACTATTTCTGCGAAGGTTGTGACACAGTGAAGTCTAAAATTGTGGGCCATATCTAGATGAGATTTTTTGATGAATAGGGTGACCATTTCCTTTTCCCTAAGTGGGGATTTAATTTGATTGGCTAAAGCTTGCCATCTTTGAAGATAGCTTGCAAAATTTTCTCTCTCGTGCTACTTCTCTTTTAGGAGATCCAACGTACTGATGTCCTCCAAATTAAAGGAGAAGTGGGAGACAAACTATTCTGAAAGTTGTGCAAAGGACTTGATAGATCCCTTCTCAAGACCCATAAACCAGTCAAGAGCTATCCCTTGTAAACTCCTAGGAAATAACCTCATGAGGTAATTGTCATTATGCATGACTTCTTGATAGTGGACATAAAACTCCTGAAGATAAGCCTTGGGGTCTTTTGTTCCTTTATACTTATCGAATTTCAGCATTTCAAAATGTTTCAAGAAGGGAATTAATGAAATTGAAGGATCAAACGGATAAGGACAAATGTCTTCAAACTTAAATGATTGTTTGCTTGACCCTACTTGCAAGTCCTTTAACGTGGATTTGACTTCTTCCAAATATTTATTGATAGGTGTTGTAGGAGTTAGATTAGATGGATTGGGCTGATTGCAGGGAGGATATTGTTGGTATGATGAGGATGGGGTAGAAGTAGCTTGATCATAGGCTGGTGTAGGTGTATATGGAGGTTTTTGCTGGTATTGATTAGTGCATGTGGATTGTGGTTGCAAATTGATATAAGGTGGATAGGAGGATGACGTATTTTGGTAGTAAGAGGTGGAAGTTGCTTGTTGATAGGGTGGTTGTTGCTGATAATATGAAGTGGATGGAACACCCTACTAGTATTGCGTAGGAGGTTGGTAGTATGATGATATGGAAGCGCCTTGTTGGTATGACGAAAGTTGCTGATAGTAGGAAGTGGATGGAGCACCCTATTGATAGGGTGGTTGTTGCTGAGTGTAGTATGGATTGGATTGGTAATTGTATGCAACATTAGGCTATTGTGTGCTATATGGAGGTGGTTGCAAATTAGACGACTGTTGGTAAGGATTCATCTGTGATTGTAGAGGGTTAGTGTAAAGTGGTGGTTGAGTCCACGGTGGATTTTGAGAGGCTAGATGGAGATTTGGATTACGATTGGATAAAGTAGTATAGGCAGAATATGTTCTTGATGGATGGTAGAGATACTATGTGAGGGGGTTATGTTGTATTCATGTGGGAATATGTGTATGTTGGGGTGGTTGTTGCTGCTGGTAAGGTGGGCGAGATGGGATGTGTTGCTTCTGTGGGATCGTCGTGGAGGCACTATGGGGTGGTTGCAGAGGATACGATGTGGTTTGCATCACTTGGTGTGGGGGTTGTGTAGGAATGGTAGTATGTTGCAGAACCAAAACATTTTGTTGTGGAATTGTGTCTTTGTTTTGCAAAATTGTGATGTTCTGTTGTGGAATTGTGACGTTCTATTGTGGAATTGTGATGTTCTGCTACAAAGGTGGTTGATGAGGTGGTTGAGATGAGATAGCAATAGTAACGATATGTTGTGGTGGAAATTGTGAGGGGATAGCAGTGTGCTGTGACAGTGCTTACAATGCAGTGGATTGTTGAGGATTAATAGGAGGCTACTGGAATGTAGGGATGTTACCTTGAGGTGGCGGTAGTAAATAGCCAGTAGGTGTCAGCCCTGGAGGTGGCGTTAGTGCAAGGAAGGGATTTCCCCCAATGTTGATAGGTGGTTGACTAGGAAGTTGAGGAGGGAGTGGCAGAGTAGATGGAATATTCTATGGCATACCATAGGCATAGGGATAATTAGGATTAGGTTGTGCTTCTGAGGATGAGGCTAGAAGATGAGGATAACTTGTGACTTGATGTATCACAGAATTTTTGAACCCAGGTAGATACCAATTTTCTATCGGTGCACCTTCGGGTATATATGAATTTCCTAGAGCATTCTGCAAAGATTGTGGGTCTTGAGGTTCAGAAAGAGACTGGGCACTCGTATATTGTGACATATCAAAGTTGGGTGGGGGTTTGAATCCTTTCATGATTAAAGTGGTGAGAATCTTATCCCCATGCTCATTGAGAAGGCAATCCATTGGCAGGATTGCTAAGGTATTTGTCAACTGTAACTTCAGGTTGATTAACCATGTTCTCGTCACTAGGAAATGAAGTGCTTTGAATGTCAGTATTGGACTGTGACGAGGCACCGTTATTGGGATCCTGAGGGATATTTGGCTGGGAACCCTGGGTTTATTGTTCTGCCATTTTCTTTTTTGCTTTTGATTGGGTTTGAATGGGCATGAAAGTGAAAAACTACTAGGTGAACTAAAATGATGCTAAACTCTAAGATGTGATGTAGAGATAACTTAAGTGATGATTGAAAGATTGATTGGATTGGATGAGGGATCAGTTGATTGGATGATCTGATAGGGATGTGATTGGATTAGACTGGATAAGATCGATTGATGAAATGATTGATAGGATTGGATGATGGATAAGATAGGATGATGAAAGGGATTCTAAACCAAGTTTAGAAATAATCCTAGGTGACTTAAGGTGTTGATTAATCATATTAAAGGATAGATAGATGATTATTACATCGAATCCACTTTGAGATGAAAGTGGATTGATTGGGTCGAAGATGATAACAGACTCAGGACATATGACGATCCCAAGCAAATGTGTAGGATGGAGATCAATTTCAGAAACCTAGGTCAATTTGTATAATAACCTCTAAAATGAAGTTCAAGGGATTTGAATCGAGAGAACGATGAGGGATATGTAACCTAGAGATGTTTCAATTTGTCCCTATATGATTTGGATGATAAGCGTATGACCTTTGGAAAATGTAGATGGACTAAAATGAAGATTATAGGTGAATGAAAGATGCAAACGGCTTGGAAAATAACAAGATTTTGGGGGTTCTACAAATTAATTTCCCTAAACATTGATCAGAATTTCCTAAACAAGTGTCAGAATTTCCCAACCAGGGTGTAAGTTCGCCCAAATAGGGTGTAAAATCGCCCAACCAGGGTGCAGAATTTCCCAACTAGGGTGCACAATCACCTAAATAGGAGAAAAATCACCCAAATAGAGATTAGGATCTCCTAAGCAGGTGACAGACTCGCCCAACTAGGTGACAAGCTCACCCAACTAGGTGATAGACTCACCCAACTAGGTGACATACTCACCCAACCAGGTGACATACTCACCCAAGCAATGAGTAGAATTGCCCAAACAGGATGTAGGATCACCTAAACAGGGTGCAAGGTCACCCAAACAAGAGGCAAAATCACCTAACCAGGTGACAGACTCGCCCAACCAGGTGAAAAACTTTCCCAAATAGCTGTCAGACTCATCTAAATCTGAAAACAATCAAATGACGTTGATAAATGGGGTAATAGATTCTCCAAATAGGTAAACTGATCTTTGTAACGAGGCAATGGACTCGCCTAACAGGGAAAAAGACTCACCGAATGGGGAAATGGACTCTCTAAACGGAGAAATGGACTCTCTAAACAGAGAAATGGACTCTCTAAATGAAGAAACAGACTCTCCTAACGGGGAAGAAGACTCTTCTAATGGGGAAATGGACTCTCTGAATGGGGAAATAGAGAAACTGAATGGGGAAACAGACCAACCGAATAGGGAAGTAGACTAATCGAACGGGAAAATAGGAAAACATATTAACTGAATGGATAAATGGACTAACTAAACAGAAGACGGGATTGGTTGTTCAGGGTGCAAACTCACCTAATTATGTTGCAAAATCACCTATTTTTAGGGAATGGGCGAATATGATGACTTTGGGGATTGACAAGGGACTAAAACAATAAGCACAATCACCCACAGATGAAGTAGGTTCACCCAAAACAGTGGAAAAGTCACCCCTTTTGATGAAATAGGCAAATGTGATGGGTTGTTTGACTAACAAAATGAGTCAGATAGAGAGAAAAATCACCCCTTTAGGTGTCAAGCTTTCCTAACTTGGTGGAAGACTCACCCAACAAAGGTATAGACTCACCTATTCTATGAGGAATGGGTGATTTTGAGAGGAAACAATTGAGAAATAACTTAGACAGAAGATAGGGTCACCCCTATGGACAAAAGGGTCACCCCAGATAGAAGCAAACTCACCCTTGACAAAGGAAAATTTTCCCAAACGACAGACTTGGATTGGACTTGAATGAAAAATAGTTATGGCAAAGGAAAAAAATACAACAAACAACAAACAAAAGCTAAGGTTGACTCGACTAAATAGAAATGCATTGGTTTTGTACAAAGAAGATAGCTCAAGGAACACAATCCTAAGATTAGTAAGAAGGGTATGGCCAACATGGTCCTCTATCTAGGCTAAACAAGGTGATCTAGCGATTCCTCGATATATGCATGGTATGTGAGGCACAACTATGAACACCAGCCTATCACAGGCGTGAGTCAAAAGCCCTAGCGAGGTACTGGAAACTTGGACCAACTCTTCACGTCTTATCTAGGTATCACCCTAGCTTTGATGCTTTTCCAGAGACGATGTGACTGGATTGGGGTACAAGTTTGGCTCTCCTCCCTTTATATACCCCATTGGTACACGTGGTTGGGATCATCCCTTGGGGTGATGAAATCCCCAAGCAGGTCCCACTAAAAGAAGACACTAGACATTTTCGACTGGTCCTCAAGCTCGCATGAAGCGAAAAGGGAGAGCTTGGACATTCTAGTATCTCCTGGGTAACATAAATGGGCTAAAGTGGACTACAATTTCTCTTCACCCAGGATCGCCAAATGGCACAAGGGGATTGGATACGTCAATAGTCCACTTAACAAGCACAATAGACAAGTGTATTTGATCCCTCCTAATTAGTTTTATGTGTCCCTATCTATTATGAAAATAACAACAAACAAACTAACTATGCTGGGAATGATCGTTCTGCAAGAAAACATTAGTAGTTTAAGCCTCCAACCTTGGACAAGTAAGAAATAGCTGCACAAACATTAGTAAGAAAGTAGACACACTCACAAATGAACAAGTTAGGGGGTGAATACTTAAAAATGATAAGAAACGAACTCTGGAAATGAAACTTTAAGTCATTGTTTACCTCAGAATCGCCTCTGGCTGAAGTAGAATCACCCCTGTTTGTAGCAGAATCACCTTTGTTAGTGTCAGAATCACCTGTTTCAGAGGCAGACTTGCCTGTATCAGTAGTAGGATTGCCTGTTTCAGAGGCTGTCTCACCTATTTACAAAAAAACAATCTCGTCCAAGTAAGAATCATGGTCACCTGTTTGAAAAATAGGGACTAGATTTTCCCCTATTTGACAGATGGGAAATTTTGCAAGTGCAGAACACCCTTGTTGAAGGCAGGATCACCTGTTTTGAGGGAAAAATTGCCCCTTTTAGCTGCATAATTACCTTTGTGTAACCTAAACCTGCAAAAATTCAAACCACATAAAACATAAAAAGAGCAGACCCATTTGTGGGTCCCACTGGGCGTGCCAGGAATGTGTGCAGTGTGCTTTTCCTACCTTAAATGATGTAAAATAATAGAAATACAAAAAGGGGAAGAACACAATACAACACCTCGAGATAAGCCTAGTTGAACTTGAAAAAAAGAAAGATTAAACAAGAGATTTACCTTGCCCAAGTTGATCCTTTGGTTGGCCCTTTGATGTTGATAATTTGTGTGCTCCTTGATGGAAAATCACCTAAAATGACATGCAAATGGATGAGGATTCAATGGAGAATGCAATAATGGATTTGGGTGTTGTGATAGGTATATGAGATGAATGCAATATGAGCTTGAAGTGCAACAATGGTGGATGAACTTGAATGAAAATGCTTGAAAATTGCTTTAGTGCTTGAAGTTGTGAATGCATGTAATGCATGAATGAAAATGAGACTAAAATACTCTATTTTAGGGGAAGAGTCTCTAGAGAATTGGATGGATAGGATTTAGCCACCATGGACAAGATTGGGGGTTGTGGTGAGTTGAGGACTCACAAGCCCGCACATCTTGCCATGTGGAAATGATGTGGCTAGAGGACATGTGAGGTGGAAAGAGGACATGTAAGGTGGAGGTACTTGTAAGTACCTTGGGATTAGGGGAAGATTGCCTCAAAAAGTAAATTCTTGTCCCCATATGGAAGGATGTTGACATGTGAGGAATTTTAGAATTCCTCACTAAATATCATGGGGAAGAGAGAAATGTTGGAGTAATAAATGTGAATTTTTAATTCACATAATTTGAAGTACCTTGGGGATAAGAAAAGGTCCTTGTCTCTATTTGGGTGATGTGACATGTGAGAGGTTCTAGAATTTCCCAACAACCTTCATGGGGAAGAGGAATTCATTGGAGGAATAAATGTGAATTGTTAATTCATATGGGGAAGAGGTCCTAGCTAAATAAATAAAAAATTTATGATAGGTTGACTTGGAGGGATACCAAAAATGGTATGAGGATTAGATTAACGTTGTGCAAACAGGTGCTTAAGAAGACTAATGGAGGATTAGAGGCTAGTGGAAAAATATGGAGGATGTGACATTAATTCTTATTAAAGGTGTGCACATCTTAATCATGGATTAATTAAACTAATCCAAATTAGAAAAATATTATGGAGGATGTGACAAGGAGAGAGAAAACGGGGAATTTAAAATGGATTTAAATTGAAAAGGCTAAGTGACTAAATTATATAAATTGATATGTTTATTTAATTTAGAGAGGAAGGGATGAGATGTAAAGTATTTAATTAGTAAATTAAATACTTTAGAAACATTAGGGAAAGGGGAAATATTAATATCGATGGGGAATATGAAATAGATGAATAACAGAGACGAATTTTACCATATGGGAGTGGTCAAATTTGGATGTCTACACACATATCTATGAATACTCACTGAATGTTGAGGTCTAGTAGGATAACCATGAAAGCACATGGCATACTCAAAAGTACCTTGCAAGTACTTGGACACTCTCTTGACTGCATCCCAATGTACTCGTCCAAGATTATCCATAAATCAACTAAGGAATCCCACTATTTGGGAAATGTCTAGCCTCGTACAGACCATAACATACATTAAACTACCAAAAACAATTACAAACGATACTCTAGTCATGTTCTTCATCTTAGTAGAAGGTTTTGGACATTCATTCACATAAAGCTTCATCCCTTACATCACAGGAACAAATAACTATCTACAATATGCCATGTTGAATCTCTCCAACACTAAGTTCACATACATGCTCTAGCTTAAGAATTTTTTTTTGTTAGCTCTATCTCTTGTGATTTCCATCCATAGAATATACCTAGCTGCACCTAGATATTTCATCTCAAACTGTGCCGATAATTGAGACTTCAAATCTGAAATCATACTTTTACTATTCCCAAAAAACTACATATCATCTACGTATAAAACAATAATGAGAATGTGACCGTTTTTCAAATTTATAATATGCACAATGGCTAGATTTAGATATCAAAAATCCCAATGTCAACACATAGGTATAACATTGAACTTTTGGTACCACATTCTAAGAGATTGTTTCAAACCATACAAAGACTTCTTCAGTTTGCAAACCAAAATTTCTTTATCTTTGACAATGAAATGCTCTAGATATGACATGCAAATCTCTTGCTCCAAATCATTGTGGAGGAATGTTGTCTTCAAATCCATCCGTTTCACTTCAAAATGATACATAGTTGCAAGTGATAACAGGAATTGGATAGATGTCAGCTTCACAACATGAGAGAATATCTCAGTCAATTCCCTCCACATGAGAATACCCCTTAGTGATCAATTGTTCCTTGTGCTTCTCAACACTGCCATCAGGACCACACTTCTTGAAAACCCACTTACAACCAACGAGTTTACATCCATCAGTAAAAGGTACTAGATCCCAAGTCTTATTTTTCTTCGAAGCAACCATCTCCTCGTCTATGGCTTTCATCTAGGAATATGCATCACTCATACACATAGCCTCTCTAATAGCCCTAGGCTCATCAGTGTTAGCAACAAAGAAAAATACAACTGGAATCTAACAAGGAATAACAAAAACTGTCTAATTGCCACCTAACGCACGTAAAGCTCTTCAATTCCTAAGGTTGAGGTTCTTCTTCTTCTTCAGAACTTTCAGAGCTACTCGGGCTCTCCTCATCATCAGGTCTAGTAGGAGTGCATACTTCACCTTTCATCAAAGTAGGTGGAACTTGAACTACCTCCTCTTTCTCCTCTTTCTCTAGCTACAACTCAATAGTGAAATTTTTTATCTCTCTTAAAATTACACTTTTGTTATACAAAACCTTTTGGGCCTCTGGATCCCAAAACTTGTACCACTTCACACTGATACCATAGCTAATGAAGATACATTGAACTGCCTTGTTCTCCAACTTAGACCTTGTCTCAATCAGAACATGAGCATAAGCTTCACAACCAAATACTCTGTGATGTCTTAATGAAGGATTTTGACCAGACCATGCATCCATGTGTTTTTTTTCAACAAGAACTGATGTAGGAGATCTTTTGATCAAATAACATGCGGTGGTTATCGCTTCAACCCAATTTTTTTTCTCAAGGCCAACACCACTCAACATAATCCTAGCCCTCTCCATTAACATCTTGTTCATCCTCTCTACAACTCCATTTTGTTGTGGGGTGTATAGAGTTCTCTTATGTCTCTCAATCTCATGCTCTTTATAGAACTTGTTTGAACTTTGTTGAACAAAACTCACCACTATTGTCAATCCTCAAAAACTTAATCTTTCTACTAGTTTGATTTTCTACTATCTTTAAACTTCTTTAACTGACTAAAGACTTAAACATTACTTCTGAGAAAATAAATGAATGTCCTTCTACTGTAATCATCTATGAAAGAAACAAAATATATAGATTTTGACAATGAACGAACATTAACAGGACTGAACACATTTGCATGAACATAGTTCAAAACCCTACAAGACTTATGAGAACTAAAATAAAAGAGAAACACAGTGTTATTTTCCATAAAAATAATTTTCACAAAAGTCAAACTCGAGATTACAATCATCAAGGCCTTCAACAAGGTTCTTAGTTTTTAGGGCTCTAAGACCCTTCTCACCAATGTAACCAAGTCATTGGTGCCATAGAATTGTCTTCTCTATAGGAAGCTTCATCTCCAGTGAATGAGCACCCTTAGGTACCCAAAATGCACAACCATTAGATGTAGCTACAATATAATTCTTCTTTACATGATCTGATGGTGAGGATGAAGAATCCAAAGGTCTCTTCTTCGGTGTATCAGAAGAAATATTGCACTAAACCATGCATGCATCCAAAATTTTCAAGGTGCCAATCCAAACACCATATCTCCTCTCATCATCTTACATCCTCCACCAAAGAAAACAACTTGCACTCCCACATCATTAGTTTACTCATAGAAAATAGGTTTCATTCCAAACTTAGGATATGTGATGTAGAGAATCTACCAAAAACAACCAACATTAGGGGTACTTCTAACCCAAGCAACAACTGAGAAGATCAAATTACAAAACACCATTGATTCACTTGATTTTTCATCAAAATTCCTTTATCTTTCCCTCAGAATCACATCATTTCACTTGAAAATCTCAAGGCACCAATAAGCCAAATCACCACAATCACCAAATCAGTAATACAGAACCTTATCAGATTCAAATATACCTTTACTGACATCGATTTGATTGATTTAAAACAAAAACCTGATCAAACAACTCTGACTTCATCAATTCATTCAACTCATCCAACTTGCTCCAACACTCCTCAAGAAATTCAAAGGTACAAAGACATCATTTATGGAACTAAGATCCACAACCTTTATTGGCCTCATAAAACATCATAAAATATCATATTTTGTCAGAAATATACCAAACATATTGCTTCATTATTCTATTTTGTCAGACTTTCAAAATCATGCACTTAAGACACCAATGTTGCATCATAGTTTACATTTCTTCAAACACCAAACCAACTAGTTTTTCTTCCTAACTCTGCCCAAGCATTGAAACATTGTTAACATCCATCCTTTTGATAGAATCAACACAAAACCACAACATCTTAACTCCATTTCATTCAGATAAACAAACTCATGCACCCAAGGACCTACACTCTAGTAGGTCAGCAAACACTTGAAACAAGTGATTCATCTTTAATAATTTTGCATCAACACAAAGCCAATACATATTTAGTGACCCATTTCTACCAATTTTAACATACCACAAATTCAAATGCCATTATTTTGAAAGGAATTCTTAAAAACATGACTGTACCACTGAAAATGCACTGAATTAGCCCAAAATTACAAAGGAGGTAGTCTCAAATCATCACCAAAACATAAAATGACTTCAAAAAGTATTTTAAAAAGTCTCAAAACTCAAGATTCATCAACTTTTAGGAAGATAAAGGCTCAATAAAATGCTGGTCAACAAAGCCCTTACTTTAGGCACAAAACAAACTCTAACAAATGAGGGTTTATTAGAATAGTGTATTCCAAACCTTCCCATGCTCTTCCACTACCTTAATCATGTTTAAATATGTCTGCATACACAGTCTAAGCCTTCATCAATCCTTAAATATTTCATTTTCTTCAAAACACCACTTGGAGCCCTCCATTTTCATTAGTAAACTCTTTATTTTTTGAGAAATCAACAACCAAACATTGAATTCATGTTTCCCCTACACATTTCAACACATTCCAAACTTAAAAAATCTAATACCAACCTACTCCACTAACCTACACTACCTAATTCAGTGGAGTAGCCATAAACTGCTATCTAGACTCTCAAACCCTCTTATGAGGGTTTATAGACCAAGGTATTGAAAAATTGCTCAAAAAAATGCTAAACTCAATAGAATTCCTCTAAGATAAGTTTGAATGAAAGATAATTCCCTATACTATAAAATAAAATGAGGATCTAAGGATGGTGCTATTGTATAGGCCTAATAAACTGGTAAACAACAAAATAAATAAAATTGAAATTTAAGAACAGAGAACTTTATTTAATAGAAACTCTTCAAGAATACAATGAATGAAATTTTGCTTGCCTTCCCCAAGCCTTAAATAGATGTTTACATCATGTAGATTGAATTACCCTTCATCTTCAACTAACTACCTTTTCCAACGAGATGACCCTTCACATTCTTGGTTTTGTTTGCATTTTACAAGTTTTGCAACTTTTTCAATTTGTGCAATAAAACAACATTTTTTGCAATTTGACTTAACCAACCCCCTAGTGACCTATTTGAGACTTCAAATACATTATTTTTGACCTCCCAAGACCTTTTACAATTCTTTTACATTTGAACATTCAATTTTTACAAATTTTTCCTTTTGAAGGCATTGAGTGAACAAGGTGCTCCTACACCAATATGCAAGACACCATCAGTTCCCTTCACTCTTCGATCAAGGAATCTTATTTTGAATCTTCCACAACCAATGATCTTCAAATGAGAGTCATCAACTAGACACGCCTTCCCACCATCATATTCTTCATACTTCAAAAACCAACCTCTATGAGAGGTCGTTTGGAAGGAATCACTTGAGTCTATCAACCACACATCTTTTGATACATGGGTTGCCAAGGCTGTGACAAATGCATCTGTGATATCCTAAGAGGATTTTTCAGAGTCAAAATCAGAGAAATTATTCTTTCCTTTTAATATGACTAGTTTTGCTACAGTTCCAACACTTCACCCTGAACTTGCTAGGAGACTTAGATCTCCCCAGATATTTTGAATTTGATGTCTTGTCCTTCTTTTTTCCTTTCTCCTTTGATCTACCATGAACAACAAGGGCCTCGTTATCCAACTCAAAAGACTTTCTCTACACCTCTTTAGATAAAAATGAAGACACCACCTCATCCTTGAAACTGGTGGTTATTCTTCCAATAGCCATTACAAGGTGGGCCCACGAGTTTGAAAACAAACACAACATGAGCATGCAATGATCTTGTTCATCAATATTATCTCCAATAGAACCTACTTGAGCTATCAACATGTTGAATGCATTTAGGTGATTTTCCACAGATCCTCCATCTTCCATCTTTAGAGATTATAGTTTGTTTCTCAAGAATAACTTGTTTACCAAGGATTTAGCCTGATAAACATCTCCAAATTTCTTCCAAAGGTATTTTGCGGTTTTCTATTTATGAACGTTTAGGGGGAAGGAATCAACCAAACAGAGTCTTATCAGACCCTTGAATTTCCTATCCATAAGATCCCAATCTTCCTGGGTTAATGTTGTAGTTGGTTTAGTTCTAGATTTTGCAACCCATAGATCTTTGTCTACGAGTATATCATTCATTTTTCATTTTCCAAAGTTCCAAGTTCCTACTGTTAAAATGAACTCCATATTGATTCTTATGGATGTGCTTTCCATATTTTTCTTGCAACAAAGTCATGAAATACCCTTCTGTAAAACTCCCATTGAAACAAAGATCAGCTTAAAAAACCCTTCAAACGTAACAACAAAATCAAAGTTGGCTAGGATTTGATACCAACTGAAAGGAAGCTGGGTAAGCATTAGCAACTTCCTACACTAATTTAAGTAGGGGAGAGTTAAAAAAAATATATTTGTAACTCCTTTTACAGTTACAGTATCAGAAGATGCACATTCAAAAATTAAATAACATAAACAACAATGCAAACCATAAGATAGTGTTTATGTGGGAAAACCCTTTCAGGAAAAAACCCACACTCCAAATCACATGGATCAACTTGTATTATCAGCAACAATGTTAGTTACAACAGAATCTCAAGAGCAATACTCAATATTCTTCACACTACAACAAAAATTTAGAGTAATTCTGGCAGCATAATGTCATGTAAGTTTCTTCAAACCTATCACCATAAAAATGCACTATCTGCCAGTATTCATAACCTCTCAACATGAAAAAAGGTGCCCAAAACTTTCCATAGCCAATTCCTAGGCCCAAGGTGTGAACATGAGTTCATTATGACATGTCATAATTATGACAATCTTCCACAAATCAACCTCTGTCCCATAACATTAGCTACCACTGCACATGCAATGAGACTACATGCATTCAAATACCTTGCATGTGTAGGCACCCTCATCACATGGGTCCCATCTATCATAGTTAACTGGAAATTTATTAGTCTTGACTCTTTCACCATCATAATCAATCATATAATGACATAGCAAGTTGTCATACCTATTACATAGTAACTTATGAGAAATGCCACCGATTTAGGCAAAAAACTAGGTCCTCCAAAGTGGATGCCTACCTCCACTAATTTATCTTACAAATTGTACATGTCACTTTCCATGTAGGATGCCACATCATAGGAAGGTCCCACAAAGTGGAATCAATTTGGGTAGGTAATTAAACATTATAATGTAAATAAATAAATCACAAAATAATAAATAAATGCTAGGACTCTAAGGTTGAGACACCTTAATCCCAATATTCACCACATATCCTTTTAGGACCTTCTCTTCTCTTGGGAGGCTCTTCCCCATCTCCATTTCCACTTATTGGTATTGTATGTTATGTTGAGGGTGGCACTATTGTTGATGAGGATGTTCCCACCTGACTTGGATTTGTTTGTTCTTCTGTTCCTTGTCTGCCCTTAAGTGGAGCTTTAGTAGCCTCTCTTTTTTTCTTAGAAAGCCATATTTGAGTCCTTTTCACTACTACTATGGTTCCGGTTTCCAAATCTTTGGGTTCTCTAAGACTCCAATTAATGGGCACCATGGGTTTCATTTATACATTGTTGATATAGTTGGGATCAATTAAATCAGTCTCATCATCTTCTACTCCTTCAACATCCCAGCCTAGTTTGAAGGTGATGATTTTCCTTAAGGTCATCGTCATCAAACTTCTCCTCCTTACCTCATAATAATCAACACAATTAGCCCAATAGTCTTCCAAGTGTGGAACATGATGTAAACCCAAACTGAGATGAAGGTTATTCTTTAAAAAATTCTAAATATCAAAAGGAAATCTTCTCTCATACATGGAGACATTATATTTTATAATATCTCTCTCGATATTAAGGGAATTTGATTGAGACTTACACTGGTAAAACCTAGACCAATGAGAAAGAGAATCCCTAATTTCTTTCTTTTCATGCACCTCTTGTTGACTTCTGCAATCTATCTGCATACCTCTATCAAGATGAATTTTTATTTTTCATACTTGGGAAGTTTGTGAGGCAACCCATCATATCCTCCAACCCTCAAATATGTAAACCTCTTAAATTGAATAAAGAGAAGTTTCCATATTTATTAACTAGCTAGAAATATTCTAGAGTAACTCTCTGTTCCAAGTCACCTTGCAATTTCCTAACCAACCTCATCATGAACATGTCATTCACCCTCTTGAAGTTCTTATAACTTCTCTCAAGCTGCAAGTTGAGATAATAATCATAAATTTGGATTTGATCACCATTGTCTTCAATGGGGTTCAATCTAGGCTAGGGCCTCATAGCATAGAAGAGGTATGAAGACATGTAGAAAGATTTATTAGTAGAAAAATTACATATCATTTCATGCTACCTGTCACTGATCAAAGTTTCCCAATCCAAATATTTCATTCCAACACAAATAATTTGGATAAAGAAAAACATCCATTCCTCAAAATCTTGGGTGTTTACACTCCCTTTCAATCTATGTAGATGGAAAATAATGTTTGAAACATTATCTTAGAAGTGTGACCTATGCAAGTTCTTGGGTAATTGAGATTTCCCCTTTTTTGAGTTTGCAAACCATTCTTTGACAATGACATTTTTGAAATACCCTTTCTTCTTAGAGAATCGACATTGTGACAATGTAAAATTAAAATTTGCAAAAACCTCTCTTTCAGGTAGCTTGAAACAACTACTAATGGTAGCTCTATTTAGGGTTATTAGCAAGCTATCATTACTAGTTCTAATTTCCCTAGTTTTGGGATTATAGTGACTTATACATTCTAGGACCCGGTTTGTGCATTGTATGACTATCGGGAAAGTGGCCGCTTCCAGTAAACCACTCTCCACCAACCTTTGACTAATAGGGGCCTTATCTGGTTTATTTATTCTTTCCCATAATTCTCCCAAATTAACATGACCTAGTTTGGTGCCACCTATTTTTGGTAATGTGCTTTCTAGTCTAGATAGATGTTTGTACCCAAGATACTTATACTTCATTGTCACTCAAATCCCAACTACTAAATTCTATAATAATTTTTCCAGCATTTCCCCTAGAAATATTGACTTCGCTTTGAGGAAATTCTATAAATATGAGTAAAGTTTATCAATTGGGAGAATGTTCAAGAGTGCCACTTACTTTTTTTGTGATGTGTAAGAAATCCACGTTAGATTCTCTTCTACAATTCTTTTCATCATAATCCTACTCCTTTGTGCTATGAAACCTCAATTTCCTTAAAAAATGTGGAGAATAAATATGTTTTAAAGCACTTTAACCCTATGTAATTAGGCACTTATTTCACCTTACTTGGATTTGACAACATTTAACCACCAGTAGGTAGCCAACTAGAGAGTTAGTTTTCTAAAATGCTTTTGAAACCATGTCGGAGTCTGACAAAGGTTTCAAAGCCTTAGTCAACTCCTTATTTAAGCATTTCCTTTTCTTATTTCATGCTTTTTTATTTAATGGTGAGAAATAGTCTTAAGTTGTAAGTCAGGTTCCACTAGAGTTGTGGGAACCAAGTCAGAGCTTGACTCGGTTATGAAAACCTTGTCAGATCCTAATGGTAGTTGTTAAAGTAAGGGAAAATCTTGCTTTCCTTCTTTTTGAACCCTTTTTACTTTCAAAAGAAACTTCTTTGGAGGAATGGTAAGTTTCAAAAACCACTGCAGTTTCCAAAAGGGTACTGACAACTTTATGAGAGGCCAACTCTTTTGAGATTTGACTTGGAATGACTTAAAATAAAACAACCTGACTATGAACTGAATTGAAAAAGACATGAATCGGGAGCCAACAAAATTGTGGAAACCTTGTTAGTACTCGATAAAAATTGTTATAAAGGCTAATTTTAAGCGAAGCAACTATGTATGAAGACCTTACAAGTATGATCATGATTGAACAACTTTGAAAATGGAAAAGACTTAGAGTCACCCCAAAACTAGAAATAAACTTTGAACAATTATGTGAACCATGATGGGCCAAAATCAGGGCAACACCTTCATTTTCTCTATGTTGAGTGTCTTTCCATTTCAACCTTGAGTTTTTTTATTGCATTTAATCTATACTTTTCCTCTCAAATTTGAAGTCCATAGGGACCACATTAGTTTCCCACTCCATTTTAGAGCATTAAACTTGGGAATGTGTGTCCACTTATTCATCAATCAAAGATGTTATAATGAGGTCTATCATGAGTACATTGTATTTAATTGGGGCACCAAAGTTTTGCCAAGGCCATGCTGGTTATTGGTTTTGGAAACCTAATTATAGTTCTCTCTCTTTGGTTATTTATAAATTGAGATATATTATATGGATATTTTATGGGTCTTTTGTAGGTGAGTATGATTATGCTACCATAATACTATAAAAAAAAAAAACTAAATTGGATTGCATTATTGTAGCATATTGTTATTGGTTAATATAATTTTGAAGGGTCTCTTTGGTAGTGGAATTTTTCTTGAAAGGATTTTTCCACATGATTTTGGGATTACATGTTTATTTATAATTCACAAATTTTTATAAGTTACTAATATTTTATGAGTACATGAATCTTTAATTGGCCAATTGTTATTTGAACACATAATATTTTGTTTTCATTGTATTCATTTTCCTTTTCTTTCAACAATACATGAACTTGCTTGAAATTTATGAAATCAAAAGTTTAACCACAAGTTCTGGAAGATTAATCATCACACTTGTAAGAAGGTGAACCATTAAAAAATGTAGAAATTGAAATATTTATAACTCTCTTGCAATATTCTTTATATGCTCAACTATTCAACCCTAATAATAGAAGTAAATATAGAAGAACATAGATATCAACATGCTTTGAGTATCTAATATCAAATCCATTATAGTTTAGGAAAACTAAATAGGATGTGCCACCCTCTCTTTTAGTCATAATAATTCTCATGACCTCAACCCAACTATGATTTATACATACATGTACTTGTAGACATGGAAAATATATTGACACATTTGATCCCGATTACTAACATCGTTTCAACCTAAATCATCTTCTTAGCTTATCACCATATTTCATCCCTTAATTAAATAAATCATTATTTATCTAATTAAGTCATTCCCTCTTGTTAATAAAATAAATCAAAGTTATTTAATTAAACCTATGGTCTCTATTTAATTAAATAATTCATTTTATTTGATTAAATCTCTAAAGTCATCCTATTAAATTAAATAAATTAAAACCTTGTTTAATTTAATTTAACAATCATCCCTCTTTAATTAAATAAATTAAAATATTTTATTTAATTAAATCCAAATCATATTCTTCTCAACTTTGATTTAAATCAATCCAAAAATCTAAATCAAATAGTCACATCAGCTAATCCAGGCTCATTAAATTAATCAAATCCTAATTAATTTAATCCTAATCACCTAAATCCTCTAGATTTTCACACTTGCACATGAAAATACATTTAATTGATTTATTAAATCCCTATTTTCTTTCAACATGGCATATTTAGGGGAATATTGGACTCCAAGTTTGAAAATCTCTCCAAGTGGTTGGTCCTTCCAACAAAGTATTTATCTCCTCTTACATGTCCTTGTGCATTGAGCCAAGTGGCATTTAAGTCATTTTATTTCCCTCTCCAACAAGTCATTTCATGAATTTGAAATTCCACCTAATATCATTTATTGGCACATTGGCCAAAATGTGCTCACCCTTCATCCTCTCACCTCTTGACAAGTGGAATTTGGCCATTGGTTGAATATTAGTCCCACATTCACCCTTTTTGCCTCATTCTTCAACATCCTCATCTATAAATAAGAGGCTTCATTCTCATTTAGGATACACAACTTAGAGAAAAGTTACTCTCTTCACATTCAGAGCTAATTTTATCCATTTCATATCAAGTATTCATCATTATCATGGTTTCATAGCAAGGTTATGCCAAAAAATTCATCAAGGAGCTTCAATCATCATCAAATATTCATCAAGCTTGCATAGGAGTTGGGAAAGGGCCAATTTTCACATCAAATTGGCACCAATTCCCCCATGGGATTGAGGGTTTGCTTGTTTAAATAGGATTTCAATTACTTTCTTTGCTTTGTTCTTCAATTTCTTTCCTTATTGAGCATTGTAGATGAATTTCATGGGGAATCCTAGTTCTTACTTGCATTTGATCTAATATTGTGTTTGTTTCTTATGTTTGTGTAGGTATAGGATTAGGGTTCTACATTTGGTGCTAGGAGGGAAAATCTTAAGTTCTTAACATGTTTTTGGACAAAATTTTGTGCTTTTTTGTGTTTTTGTGTGTCTACAGGAAATTGCACCATTATCATTCCAGCAACACCATACATCACCGCTATTAGCCCAGAGATGCTAGAAACTCCAAACTCCGATGCTGCAACCTTCCTGTCTAGAATTTCAAAATTTCAAACTGAGACGTTGCTCTGGTTTTCTAACGCTGGGATTTTCAAACTTCAAACTGCACCACTAAGAAAAACTGTGCCACCATTGTGCTCTCTATTCTACTGCAGAGCATCGCTTGCAAACCTAGCAACACTATATAGTGTCGCTAATTTCTTCAAACAGAGCCACATATGCAGGTTGTGTCGCTAGGGTGGAGTAAAAAGTCAAATTTCAATTTTTTCGACATGTGCATTTTTTCTTTTTATCATTTGGAGTTACTAGTTTTCTACCTCTGTTTTCTTGAATTAATCAGTTTTGTAGGTGGAGCAAGGAAGGAGCAAAGATGAACTTTGAGGTATAACATTATTTGTCCATTGTATCAAGTGTCTTTAGACACTTTTAGAAGTAATTCCAAATTTAAGGATTTTACCTCTTCAAGCTTTTAGAACTCACTAATTTTCAATTTGGGTTTAAAAGGAACAAGACAAAAGGTTAAAAAGAACTTTAGGAAAATTTACTAGATTTTGTTTAAAGGTTAATAATTGAACAAGCAACTTTCATCTTTTGCTTTGGTGCTTTAAAAATAATCAAACCATTTCTTTGAGGATTTAAAATGAACATGTGCATCTTTTTTTTGTAATCAATTACCCAAAATAATACCACCAAAAAGATGTATGCACTTCTCTCATAGCTCATGGCGATCTTGAGAAACAAAAGGATTTTTGGTGATCTTAAGTTGTGTAAGTGATTTCCCCCATACTTCAATTTGGATTCTAAAATTGAAAAAATCTTCCGAGTGTGAGTGGAACATATTGAATGTGTTCTCTCTTTGTTTCTCAACAAAGATTGATCGAACTACGAATATGTTTACTCGCTTTTATTTATCTTAGAGGGCCTACCTTGTGGGAAAAAGTAATCACCCAAGGGAATGACCCAACCAAGAACACGCTAAAGCCAAGTGACTTCCACCCATGATATAAGTGTGGGTACTTGAGGAAAGGAAAGTATCACGAGGATTATTCCAATGTGAAGGGCAGTAATGGTCTCTCGCTGCATGGATGGTCCCCCATGAATGGAATGCCCACATTAAAACCCTTGTTTAGAAAAGGCCAAAATCCTTGATCTATTTGTTGGTGCAAGAATGGTCATTCTGAAGCCGCCCCACACTTTTACAACTTTTAGTAGGGATGGAAAGTATGCCATGGGAGTTTCATGGGTACTGATGCTTGGCTGACCCAAGAAGCAAGTGCACTATAAGGGGGAGCCTTTGTGGTCAAGCATCTAACCATTTATTAAAAGTAGGCGTAGCTAGACTTTTCCATGTGGGGATTCAACAAATACAGTCTTTCATATTCATAGGGTTGAGCATGTTCTTGGAAACAAAACACTTTTCTTGATCATAAGCATTGGGAAAAAAAACATTGAACATTATCATGAAATTTCAAACCCTTTAGGAAGCAAATATCTTTGACAAAATTCAAGTGTTATTTATTGCCCTAGGGATTCTATCCTTAGATGTTTCTAAGCATTTGAATTTATATCTCAATTTTCTTACTAAAGTCAACAATAGGAAATTTTTTCCTTGATTTCACATAATACACTTTGTGGGATGATAATAAGTTAAGACATTAGACATTTAGTTTGAAAAGCTAATCCAGAATTGTTTGTGGTAAAAATAAGTCACTATGAAAAGCTAAGAACAATTGAACTCCACACATGTGTCTCAAATGATTTCATGCAAAATAAAAATCCAGAAACCAAAGTCAAAAGCTCTTAGTCCAAAAGATCATCAAAAGTGTCTCTCAACACTCTATGAATTCAGACAAAGATTGCTTTTCAACTTTTACAGACGTGCATCAAGGAACACTCCCAATTTGTATGAATTCTTTTATCAGCAAAATCTAAATCTTTTTCAGTGATTTGAAAATATTGTATGAAAAGTAAAGTGTGTTCTTCAAAACCGAGGTCTTGTAAACAAGAGTCTTTTAGGTACACATAGGATCAAAGTAAACCTTCATCCATCTTTCAAACATCAATCAAAATCATCTCATCAACAACGCTTGAAAATCTTGAAACCATCCTTTCTCCTAGATTTTTTGGAAAATCCATGAATCAGAATCCTTGAATCAAAACATAAAAAAAAATTGTTTGGCTAAGTATGTGTAGATGTATCCTTCTCCATATGCTTAGTTAAATTATCATCAAATCATCTTGTTTGGTTAGGTGTGGGTAGATGCATCCTTCTCCCTACACTTCATCAAATTATCATCTTGTGAGCAAGTCTATCCCATAGATAACATCCAACATCTTGGGATCTATTTGTTCATTATCCAAAATCAAAACAATCCAAAACCAAATCAAGGTCAAAATCCAAGAATCCAAAAAAATCCAAGAATCCAAAAAGTCCCAAAAGTCTAGCAATCCTTCTCAAGATCTTCTAAGATTTTAAACATCCAAATCATCCACCTTTCACACATTTCACCATCACACTTTGATCCTTAATTATCCTAGATATTCTCCTTTGAACCTCATTTTATGGTTCAAACAAGATCGCAACACAAGAAGAACATGGAGACCAACAAAGAAACATCAACTTCAGGTGACCTAAGCTAAACCAATTCCGAAATTAATCCTATTGGATCAAGTAATCCCTAAGCAATCCTCCTTCATCGTCACAAAATCCTCAAGAGGAAGGTCAAGTACAGGATATCACCAATAATTCTTTTAGAATGACACAAGATGAGATCATTGAAATGGTCCAAAATCCCAAAAATCATAGGATTGTCAATATCATGATGAAGCTCCATCCCTTACAATATATGCTTGATTTAGTAAAACAAGGGGCTAAACTCCCTTCCGATTACGATGTGAGCACCATTGTGGAGCAACCTCTTGGGATCATGCCCCCAATTTCATCCACACCTCCATTCCAAAGCATCACTCAACCCACCCCCCAAATTACATCATCTATTGCTCCAACTCAACCCATTGTTAACAAAGGGAGCACATTTCTTAATGCCTAAAATCACACCTATTTGTGAATAATCAAGATTTGGACACAAAAACTATCTTGGGACAACTCTTCCCCCAAAATCCATTACATCCATATGTCCCCCTCACCTTTCATGATCCCAAAGACCCATCATCATCATTTCACACAACACCTCAAACCTCTCTTCCTATAACCTCGCAAGGAGAAAGTGACTTATTTGGACCAGGGGGAATCTTTGACCCTTCATCTTCATCATTTCCCCAAGAAAGTATGCCACTCACTTTTCCACCACTTCCACCCTTGGTGCCAACATCAAAATCACCTCTTGGTTTGGATTTATCTCCATTACCCCTACTCATTCAAAACAACTCCCCAATAATCAATCAAAGCATCATACCAAATCCTCCCATCTTTCCATCGATATCGCAACACTAGATGGAAACCATCCCAATAACACAAGCAACCAACACATCATCAACCATTCCCCAAATACCTCAACACATGGTCTCTCAAGCACCAAGCATATCAATTGCACCATCCACTACACAAATCCCAATCATTAATACAATGGTGCCTCTCATCACAACAATAAACACCATTCCAAATCCACCACCACCAAACTCAAACATATCAAATCAATATAGCGTCACGTTACAAGCTGCTCAACAAGCTACCTATCAAAAGGCACTCCAACAAATACAAAATCGACAAGTTGCATAGTTAGTCGCTCAACAAATTGCTCAAGCTGCTCAAGCAGCTAGAGCCGCACAACAGGCACAACAAGCACAACAAGCCACACAAGCTATACAAGCCACGCAAGCTGTTCAAATTGCTCAAGCTGCTCAAGTCATGTAGGTTGCACAGGCTGCGCAAGAAGCACAAGCTCAAGCCCAATACCAAGCTCAACAAGCACATGCACAAGCACAAGCACAGGTGCAAGTGCAGTACCTCACACAACAACAAGCAACCCAATAACAATCATACCAACAAGCGTTGAAGCAATACCAAGAGCAGCAAGAAGCAACCCAACTAGCAGCCCAACAACAAGCGTTGTTGGTACAACAACAACAAGAAGCTCAACAATAGGCATTATTAGTGCAACAACAATAGGACCAACACCAAGTGTTGTTGATATAGTAGCAAGCACAAGCATACTTGGCACAACAAAACATGAAAACACCATCCACGAACACTCCAACCAATCCACCCACCCCTCCAACAATTGAACCACCACAAAACACCTTCATTCCACCCCCTAATCCACAAGATGACGTAATAATGCAAATCAAGTTGCTCTCACAACAAGTGCTTGATCTTTAGTCAGGAAGAACCAAAAAGACACCCAACAACTTGTGTCCCTACTATTTGACAGGAGTCTTTCAATGAAACCATTCCCAAAGGGATTTGAGATCCCCAAATTTGATAAATACCATGGGACGGGAAACCTTGAAGATCACATCAGGGAATTCCAAGTACATTGTGTGGAAGGCACATATGACAATACATATCTGATGTAGCTATTTCCTAGAAGTTTGGTTGGTCAAGCCATGGATTGGTTCTCTCGCCTCCCTCTAGGCATCAAGAAGTTTCAAGAGATAGTAGACGCATTCATAAAAAAATACACCTTCAATATCGGTATGGATGTCAGTCTAGAGGAACTATCCGCTCTTAAACAAGCTAAGGGAGAATCATTCACTTCCTTTTTGTAATGATGGCCTAATAGGAGAAAATGTGCCATGCCCGAAGAACAAGTTTGTACCATCATATGCAATCTGGAGGGGACTTTGGCATTTCATCTCAGGGTACAAGGTATCACCACTTATGACCAATTAATCTTCAAAGCACTCAATATCAAACGAGCCCTCATGTCACAAGGGGGGTATCCTTCTTATCAAGAAAGCCACCCATCCACCAACTATAATGACAAACCTCACATGTGGGAAAAAAATAGAAAAATTACCAATGATGGTGTTGTTGATGCCAAATTTGTCATCAGTGCTCGTCGAAAAAACACACCAACACTCCAACAACAACCCCAAAACAACAATCAGAACAATCGTCAGGCTAACACTATGACTTAGTAGCCGAGCAATCAAATAGTCAACAATGTGAACAATCAAAGGGGGCCACCCCAACGAAACAAAAACTCCCCCAAGCGGAAGTACACAACCCTTGGGGAATTAGCTGAATCCATCATGAAGAGACTGGTGGAGGAAAAACTCATCACAATCCCCACCTATGACAATTATCAAGAACCTTTGGTAAAACCACCATGGTACAAAGAAAATCACCTTTGTGATTTCCAAAAAATCAAGGGACACATGATTGCTAGTTGCATGAGGTTGAAAAACTTGATCCAAGACCTCATCAACGATAAAATCATAAATGTGGAACAACCAATAGGAAATCAAAATCTCAAGATCTACACGAATCCGATGCCCAATCATAACAATAAAGGGAACAATAACAATGATAATGGAAAGGGTACCTTCAAAAGTGTGAATCATGTATACGACCATGTGATTGCATCCCTAGATGAGTATTGCACTGTTATCACCATCAAAGTAGCCCAAGTTGATTATGGAGTCACCACAAGAGGCAGAAAAATCACCATTGCAGGGTCATCTCAACCTCCTAGGGCACCCACTTCCAACCTGAGATCCGTTCCTAGTGGATATAATGTCCTTGACCAGTTGAAAAGAACCCTAGCTTAGATCTCCATCATGGAGTTGATGAAGATTTCATCAGCCCACATAAAGATTCTTGAGGAAGCATTGGATTCATCCACCGTCTCTGCAGATCTTGATGCTGAAAAATTCCAAGCTATGGTAAGAAACCTCATTACCCCAAATATTCTTACATTTTCCAATCAGGACTTTCCCACCCAACCATCTCACAATCGCGCACTCCATTTGGAGGTCCTAGTGCATAAGAACAAAGTCAAGAGAGTCTTGGTGGATGGAGGTGCAGGTTTAAACATTTGTTCCCTCAAGCTCATAAAGAATCTAGGAATCTCAAAGGATTCCATTGAAAAAGGAAAAGGCATCATAATTAGGGCTTACGATGATCAAGAAAGAGTGTCTTAGGGAACTATCCAACTCCCTATTCAAGTAGGGCCAACAATTATGGAAACTACCTGTTAGGTCCTTGACCTCGATTTTCCTTACAACATTCTCCTGGGGTGTCCATGGATCCATGGGATGTAAGCAGTGGCATCAAATTTCCACTAATGTTTCAAGTTCAAATACCAAGGCCAAGAGGTCAGTATCCATGGGGATCCTGAACCCTTTCTTACTTCAAGAGCTTAGAAGAAAAATATTACAAAATTTCCCAAGTGCCTAAGAATGATGAGGGCCCCTCAACTCCATACATTGATCGAGATACTCTCACCTCCACTTATGTGATAGAGACACCCACCATCCCTGCCATCTCCGATGTCAAGGTCATTATCTAGGACAATGGGTGTGGACACTATACAATTCCAAAAAATGCTCTTGTGGTAGGAGAGTTACCACAATCTCCTAGGTCACGAGGACAACCATAGTCAAATGATGATTCCTCATCCCAAACCTTCACAACAGGCTCCTCCAACTTCTGAAGCTAGGGAGACCTAGGGTAGGAAGTGATAGAAGAAGACCCATCAAACCTCCTATACCAAGACAATAGATTGGCATCTGATCTACCTATGGATGATAGCAGTAAAGGTTTACAAATGATGCTCGCTATTGGAAATGATGGAAAACTGAGGCTTGGACAAAATGACAATGGACTCCTAGTACCCATCATTCCTAAGACGTGAATGAGAAATTTTGGCCTCGGATGTAGCCCTCCGAGTATAACCATACATGACTGAAATCCCCCGATTAAGGTCAAAACTCCTTAGTAATCTGTAGTCATCCTCCAATTACCCATATCCATAGGTTTTCCTTTGGACAACTTCACCTTTGATATAAATGATGTTTGTAGTAGTAGTGATGATGAGGAGGATGCCATAACTGACTTACCTATTCTTTTTGAGAATTCCTCTCTCCTCATGATTAGTACCGTGTCATTTGAGTCAACCAGTCAAACCCATGAAATCAACCTAGTCTACCCACAACTCATCGATTACAACGAACGAGGATCGCCAATTCTGAACACTTTCGAAAATGATGAGGCACTCTTAGAATTCATGGGATTATAGAATATGGTACCATATGAAGATCACAAGGCTGGATTTGATATCATTTTGGACACACAAGCTTACTACGAGGAGATGATTGAATTCTTTAGTTGCAAAAGTGAAAATTTGAGAATAATCTCAAGGTCTTTGAGTGAAAAGCACACTGTGGCACTCTTTGAACCTAAAATAGTAAAAAAAAAGAATGTATCCAATGGTGAAAACCTCTCTGAGGCGCCCAAGGATGAAGGATTCAATCTTCCTCTCAGTGCTCTACATCAAGAAAGGTTAGTGGTGTTAGCTGAGAAGTGTAACCTAGTTAATGTGGGAATGGAGGAAACTCTACATATCACATTTTATGTTGAATCATTGATGATAGAAGAATAGGAGCTCCTAGCAGCTTTCTTAAGGGAGAGAAAGGTCAACTTTGCATGGAGCTATGTCAATATGCTCAGGCTTGATCCAGAGATTGTGGTCCACCATCTAGTAGTTTACCCTAAGGCAAAGCCCGTAAGACAAACTCAAAAAAATGCATCCCCAAATTGCCATATTAGTCAAAATAGAATTGAGGAAGCTACTTGATGCAGGGTTCATACAACCAATTGACTATCCAGAGTGGGTATCAAATCGGGTATCTATTTCAAAGCTCGATGGGGCCATCTATATATGCATAGATTTTAGACCTAAACAAGGCATGTCCCAAAGACGACTTCCTACTTCCCAACATTGATATGATCATAGATATGACCATGGGACATGAGATGCTGTCATTGATAGACGAATTCTTCGGGTATAATCAAATCATGATAGCCAAAAAGGATCAACAAAAATAAAAATTACTTGTCCATGGGGGACATATTGCTGGAACATGATGTCGTTTAGCCTAAAGAACGTTGGAGCAAAATATCATAGGGCCATGACCTTAATCTTACATGACATGATCCATAAGACTATGGAAGATTATGTCAACAACATATTGGAAAAATCTAGAAAGAGAAGGGACCACATAGCATCATTGAGTGCCATCTTTAACAAACTTGAGGAATACAAGGTCCGCCTTAGTCCAAAGAAGTGTGTCTTCAGTATACAATCAGGGAAGCTATTGGGATACATTGTGTCTATGAGAGGAATTGAAATAGATCTTGCTAGGGTAAAGGAAATCCTCAAGATGGAGGAACCTAAGAGATTGAAACAATTGAGAGGCCTGCAAGGAAGGCTCTAGTCCATCCATTAGTTCATAGCTCAGCTAGCAGAAAAGTCAATCCCATATTCTCACCTACTCTAGAAGGGGGTAGCATACAAATGGGACAACAAGTGTGATCAAGCCTTTAACAAAATCAAAGAGTATTTGCTCACACCTCTAGTGCTTATGCCGCCAATCCCAGGAAATCCTCTAATCCTCTACATATTAACAACAACAGTAGCTCTTGGTGCTCTCCTAGCCCAACACGATGAAAATGGAATAGAGAGGACCATCTACTACATCAGTTGGACCATGGTAGGGCATGAGTTAAATTATTCCTTCATCAAAAAAGCTTGTTTAGTAGGGGTGTTTGCCTCACAAAAGTTTAGACACTACATGTTAACACACAAAATCAAACTCATCGCCAAGATCGACCCACTCAAGTACCTACTTTCCAAAGCAATACTCATAGGAAGGATGGCCAAGTGGGTCAGGATCCTATCAAAATATGACATTGAGTACATGGAACGTAAGGCCATAAATGGACAAGCTATTGCAGACCAACTAGTAGAAGCGCCAATGTATTAAGAGAATCCGCTAATTTTAGAGTTCCCTAATGAATCCATCTTCAACTTGGACATAGCAGACCACTGGAAGTTGTACTTGTATGGTTCCTACACACAACATGGATCAGGAGTCAAGGTATTTTTCATCACTCCATAGGGAGACTACATACCAAGATCCTACAAATTGGCATTTCCCTACAAAAACAATATTGCAAAATATGAGGCTCTAAGCATATGACTCAGAATAGCAGTGTAGTGGCATATCATGGCCCTCAAGGTCTATGGAGATGCATAGCTTATAATCAATCAAGTGAATGATGAGTATCAGACTAAGGATGACAAGCTAACTCGATACAAGAAATTGGTGGAGTCTTAAGGAGTCCTTCATTGATGTCACATTCGAACAAATACCTAGAGAAAATAACAGAGCGACAAATGCCATGGAAACAATTGGATCCCTATAGAATATCCCTTGTAATGTCCCAAAGCATGAATTCCTGGTAGAGCAGCTTCTCATGCCCGCATTTGAGGTACTAGAGTCAAAATTTGTGTGTGAAATCATTGGTCCTGGTGATCCTTGGTACCACAATGTATACATGTATCTGAGAATAGGAGTCTTCCCAGGTGACATAACCTCAAACCTTAAGAAAACCTTTGTCAAGAAAGAATCCCGATTTGTCATCCTAGGATAAACCCTTTACCATAGGAGCATAGAAGGAAACCTGTTATGATGTCTGAACGCTGAGGAGGCATTGATCGCCTTAACTGAGGTACATAACGACATATGTGGTTCACACTCGAGTGGTATGACCTTGGCCAATAAATTGTTGAGGATAGGTTATTATTGGCCTACTATGGAAAGAGAAGCACATGAATATGTCAGAAGGTGTCCCTACAATGTTAACAACATGGGGACCTCATCCATGCACCAACTCAAAAGCTCCATCCTATTGTCACACCTTGGCCCTTTTCCCAGTGGGGGCTCAATCTCGTTGGAAAAATCACCCCCACCTCATCTAGTGGCTAGAAGTTTATCATTACTGCCACTGAGTACTTCACAAAGTAGGTGGAAGCCATTCTTATCACTTACATAATCAGAAAGAAGATATCTAAGTTCATCCTGAACTACGTAATATGCCGCTACGGTGTCCCACAAGCCATTATCTCAGATAATGGGACACCATTCAAAAATTAGGATGTCCATGACCTATGCGACAAATTCAAAATCCAATTTCACTTTTCCACCCCATATTATCCCCAAGGAAATGACCAAGCTAAGGCTACAAATAAGACCATTATTAAAATCCTCAAGAAAATGGTCAATGAAGCTGGCCGTGATTAGAATCTCCAACTGAATCCTGGCCTCTGGGCTTATTGAACCAACATCTACACACCCACAGGTGCCACCCCCTTTTCCCTAGTCTATGGATCAAAATCCATATTACCCATTGAGATTGAGCTCCCGTCACTGAGAATATCACTGCAGAACCTCATCACAGATGAGGAGTACCAGGTATCACAACTGAATGAGCTGGAACTGCTAGATGAATGATGAATGGAGGCCTTGAACCACTTGCAGGTGTATCAGAACTGACTCAAGCAAAACTATAACAAGAAGATCAAGAGCAGGACCTTCCAGGTTGGAGAACTTGTGCTAAAGGAGAACCAGAAGAATGTCCTAAACCCAAATAGCAAAGGAAAATTTGAACCCAACTGGTTGGGACCATTTTTCATCACAACAAGTTACAAGTCAGGGGCATATCAGTTATCAACATCGGAAGGTGAGCCTCTGTAGGAGCCCATGAATAGCTCCCATCTCAAAAAGTTTTATGCCTAAATCTTTCAAGGTATAGAACCAAAAATACAAAAAAATTAGAAAATGTCCTGAAAAAATGGTCACCTTGATGAAAACCTGGCAAACAGGCGTCTTGGTGACAACAGAAAAATCAAAAAAGAAAAAAATCCAAAAAAATTAGAAAAAGGATCAAAAAAAGTAAAGAGAAGAAAATCATCCTCTAGTGAAAACCACCTCGGTGGCTCTTTGGGCAAGTACCTTGGTGAAAACCTAGAAAATAGACGCCTTGTGTAAATAAGCACTATCCATCCACCAGGATCTACGCGGCTTGTTCTGCATCATCCATCCATTACGCTTCCATTATCCATCATACTCCATATCTTCATCCATCATCCATTCGCGTCTGCATCATAGCTTGGTCCTGTGTTCGTGTCATGATCCCTCCTAGTACTACTCAGCCTGTTCTCAAGGTCATTTTTTCCTACCTATATTGGAGTAGTCTATTGCGTTGCATTGGGGGCATGTTCTTGTTGGGTCAAATTCGTGTATTCTTGAAATCCCAAAATAAAAAAACCAAAAACATCAGAAAATAAAAAAATCCAAAAAAAATCGTAAAACTAAGAAAATCCCAAAACATTTAAAACATATCAAAATCTCAAAAACAGGTCAAAAGTTAAAAAGTCAAAAATAGAGTCATCTTGTCGAACTATGTCATCTCTAAGCTTTGAACATAGGCAAGGTTGATCTTTGATCATCCCCCAAGACACTTTGGTCAGTCCTTTAACAGTCCGTCATAATAAACTGACAATCTGTTTGTTCATATTTCATCAATAATCAAGTCTGTGTCAGTCAAACTACGTGGTCTCTGTGTGTATAACGTAGGCAATGCTAATATGTTGATCAGCCCCCGAGGCCCCTAGGATAAGTCTTTAGGTTAGTCTCTTTGTCAAAATCTCGAAAAACCCTAAAACATTTGAAAACTTGAAAATCAAAACATTTTCAAATCTCAAAAATACCAAAAATAGCCTCAACATTTCAAAAACATCAAAAACATCCAAATATTTGAAAAAATCCATCCATCCCATCTCGCTTTCACCCACAATAAACGTCACTCATAATAAAAAAATCGCCACCCTCAGCCTTTGGTAAAACAATCAGAAACAAGTCTAACAAATGAAGAGTGAAAACTCAAAACGTTAAGGTCTTAAGTCTAGGTCAGTACATAAACAAGTTTGTCAACTCTTTGTGTCAATAACCTATCATCCAAACAATCCCAAATCAATCATTTGATAACATCATGTATGCTGAGATGATTCTATCATGATGCAAGTACAATGGATGTCAACATCAGGCATCATCGTAGTTTAGTCTTGGCTAATAGTATTGAAGAACATTAGCTTGTTTGTTTACTTTATCTTTGTCTTTTGACATATATTTTTTGTGTTCATTTCGATGACCTCTTGATGATGTCCCAAACGAAGGGATTTAGAGAGAAAGAAATGGGGCAATGATCATTATCTTTTTATTTGTTGTGCTTGTTAGATATTCTTGTAATATAACTTGGTCATGTGTGCTTTGCTTGATTTGTAGGGAGGGTATTTTAGGTGTCTTGTTGACCACATAGGAAGGCTTGGTTTTCTATGTTTTGGTCCAAAATATTTGAAATATTTGAACTACATTTTGAATAAGGTTCTATATGTTAGGTGTGAATAGGGATAGTCCTATCTAATTTTTCAAGTCAAATTCCATTAGACTAACTGCAACGCCATCTTGGTTCTTTATACCTTGATGTATCGAACCTATGTGTGTTATCAAATATAAGGTAATTGACCCTTTTAAAATCCCAACTCCTTGGTAAGCAAATCATCATAATCATCATCATTGTTATCATCTCGTGACTTGTTGGAGTCTCTTGCTTTACTTTATCTTCTTTCCACGCTAACATGGTACCATGACAATTAATTGTAAATCATTATTGCCAATGCCTCCATCCCGCATCCATAAAACATCAGCATATTGCATAATGTATACCATATCATATAGAAAGCATTTATCATATCACCTGCATCATTGCATAATATAGATTGGTTATTCTAAGCATCTCATAAACCATCCCATATGCATTATTAAACTAATGTCACATACCTCATAAAAAATCCATTGCATAATCATAAAGGGCATATCATGTACATCATATACATAGGCATCATTAACATCCATCACATCATATGCATACATATCATCCATTTGCATTAGCATAACATAGGCATCATACCATAAACATCATAAATCATTCCATATATCATTAAACATATCACTACATCACATCATCATCATAACATCATAAGTGCATCGCCATATCATACATGAGAAACACACTAAAAATAAAAATATTGCATCTCATACATTTTATCATCCATTAGGTGCAGAATATAGATTTGTTAGTCTAAGCATTTGCATATCATAACATTTTCCATTATCCATACATCATCATAAAAAGGGCATAAGAAAAGATACTGAAAAGGAAAAATGCATGTATTAGATCATTGCATCACATCATCATAAAGTCATACATTGCATAACATCATTATCACATAAGTACCATATAAAATCATCTCGGCATACATAAGATAAAATCATGACATCACATATAGAAATAAAATCCATTGATAATGCATAAAATAGAATAGGACACCATCATCGAATCATCACATCTCATATATATCATCAAATAAAATACTGTGATGGTACAAAATTTGGATCAAGTATGTATCAAATACATAAAGTACAAATTCCCATGGGGCGCAAAAGAATCGTGTCTCTAATCAAAAAATGTGGTAACCCTACTGGTTTCCCTCACCCTCGCCAGGTTGTCTCTCTCTGTGGTCCTTAGGGGCTCTGTATCCTGTCTGTTGTGGAAAGTCGGGGACTCAGGATGCCCCAGGTATGGCCTAATGATAATGAACCCTATAGTAGTTGGCCTCTCTAACCACCTCCCTGTATGCTTGTAACAACACTGAACTTTAGGAGGAAGAGGCAGACATGTTCTGAAGCTGCTATCTATGGGTCGTCTCTTGAGCTGCCCTAAGCTCTACAGCTTGCCTTTGCTGGACAGCCTGATCTCTCTCCTATTGCAACTGGTCTCTCTTTGTCATTAAGGCAACAACATGTCCCTGTAGCCTTGCAACTTGAGCCTATAGTTGTTGTATATGTGTGTCTCCCTGACCAGGCGGCAGTGGAGGTCCCTGGTGGTCTCTCTATGGTGGTTGTCCATCTTGTCCATCTTGATCCTACCGCCCCAGATCTTGATCCTATTGCCCCTAATCCTGGTCTTGTCTCGAGGCATCTGGCTGTTGATCTTGTGGACCCCTGCCCTAATTTGGCTGATGAGATGGCCCACCTCCTCCCCGGTCCTCTTCCCCATCTCTTTCTTTGTCCCCTTGGCCTCCCTAGCCCCGGCCTTGTCCTACTCCCTTGCCTCTGGCCCTACGCCATGTCGATTGTGTCCCTAACACTGTCAATTTGAGAGGTGGTCAAAACCAATCTTTGTAGCCCTAAGTAGTACCTGCGTCAGCCTAACCCTGATCATATGGCCATGCCCTGGCCACCAGCTATTTGAAAAAATCAATCGCCTCCTTGCTAGAATTTAATGGCCACAAGAGGGCTCCCTCATAGTACACACAAATATTGCCACATACTGGTCATCAACCTTATCTTGGGACTCCCCAAACTACCTCTATACTCTGCCCAACAGGTATCTCTCTATCATCGTGTGCTCTTTTCCCTGCACAAGTTTGTTATGCCGAGTGAAAAAGAGTTTTTGCACGTCTTCATACCATGCAGGCCATCCAAGATATGGACGCCATGTGAAGGCTCACATCTCATCTAGAACTCTCCTCTTGTGGGGAATCTCGTGTTGTCCTGTGTGTGTAAATGAGACACCTCCTTTGTACCTCTAGACAACTAGATCGTCTGGCTCCATGTCAATGGCAATAACTGTCAGACAAAGCACCGCGATGTGCTCCCAGGCCTAGATATGGAGGAGTGTCACTCTAGCTCCAATGGCTCTGCCATCGCTGTATGCAAACTCATGTAAATCTCGGTACAATGAAGCTAACAGTTCTAGCCCCCACACAAAGCATACTTGTCACCAGCCCATCAGCTCCCAAGCGAGCCCCCATCTAGGACTAAAATATTGGCCCCATCGATCTAGTGAAACAAGACCTGATATAATCGTTGCTATAATAAAGCGGAAAGGAGACCCGACGAGCCTGTAACACTCTAGCTCGATTTGGCCCTCACAAAAGATAATTTCGTCAAGGCCCATCATGTCATAACAGGCCTCCCTCCCAGCATCCACATCTTATATCATGTGCTCTCCATGGATGGGAAGTCTAAGTATCCGCCACACATCCTCTAGCGTGACTGTGGCCTCGCTTGTCAGAAGGTGGAAGGAGGACGTCTCGCTATGCCACCGCTATGCAAGCATTGTCATCATGCTTGGGTGAGTCCTCACTGTCGGTGCATACACAATGTACTAGAGGCCAATCACCCCCAGGTGCTCCTGTAATCGCTTATGAAAACTGACCAATTTTCCAAGAATGGAGGATCTATGCTCATGTGAATGAAGAATCTCTGCCTCCTCTTGCATCAAGAAAGTCACTACGTTAAGTTTCATAAAAAATTGTGATCTTGATTTACCTTGGCGTACCTGAAAGAACATATGCGTCGCTGTTTGTGGGTGTGGCATAGTTTGAAAGTTTCAAACTGCACCGCTAGGGCCCCTAGTCTCTCAAACTCTTCCGCCACGGTGCAGTTTGAAGTGTGACTCAGTTTAATGCTAAACCCTAATTGCCAAAGAGGCATGCTGCGACGCACTTTACACATGCGGTTCGGTTTGGAGTTTGAATCTAAACTCCAAACTATGTCATGGTGTCATTATTCGTGACTGCAATGTAGTTTGAGGCCATGCGACTTCGAAACAAGCTTTCAAGTGGTGCTATATTGGACCGCTGGTTAAAACCTAACTTCCTAAGCTAACAAATGCACACATAAATAAAAAATAAGGTCAAGTCAAGTTGACTTACTAGTGGTCCAGGCTAGGTAGCCTCTAGTGTGTACATACTCGATTTGAAATGTGTCGGGGAAGTTTTCGTTGCACCATCTCTTGAAGGGGTCAGAGCTCAAAGGTGCAGAATCTCAAAAAGTTATGTGTGCAAATGAATTGGAAGTGGCCCCTCGAGGTCTATTTAAGCTTGAAAATTAGGGTTTCTTGACCCCGTTTAGTTGTCCAGCTAGGGTTTTAGACCCCTAATCTCGTTTTCACCCAACTGGGTGCTATTTTGCATCATTTTTTTGCAATTTATCACATTTTTTGGCATCCCAGAGCCTTTTTGGACTTGTAGGGAACCTTGTCATATTTTTTCATGAGATCACCCAAAAATCCAAAATTTTCATATGATCTCTCGAGGGGGCAGTATATTGGCATGTTTCTTCTCATTGGGGCAGCAGTGGGGCAATTTTGAAAATTAGATTTTTTTTGAATTTTGATTGAGACAGTTTATTCTTTGAACCAACGTAGTGAGTACTTTGCTTCAAAGAGGGGCAAAATGTAAACATGGAAAATATACCGACACACGTGATCCTAATTACTAACATCATTTCAGCCTAAATCATCTTCTTAGCTTATCATCATATTTCATCCCTTAATTAAATAAATCATTATTTATCTGATTAAGTCATTCCCTCTTGTTAATTAAATAAATCAAAGTTATTTAATTAACCCTATGGTATCTATTTAATTAAATAATTCATTTTATTTGATTAAATCTCTAAAGTCGTCCTATTAAATTAAATAAATTAAAACCTTGTTTAATTTAATCTAACAATCATCTCTCTTTAATTAAATAAATTAAAATCCTTTATTTAATTAAATCTAAATCATATTCTTCTTCTCAACTTTGATTTAAATCAATCCAAAAATCTAAATCAAATAGTCACATCAACTAATCCCTCATTAAATTAATCAAATCCTGATTAATTTAATCCCAATCACCTAAATCCTCTAGATTTTGCCACTTGCACATGAAAATACATTTAATTGATTTATTAAATCCCTATTTTCTTTCAACATGGCATATTTAGAGGAATATTCCTCCAAGTTTGAAAATCTCTCCAAGTGGTTGGTCCTTCCAACAAAGCATTTATCTCCTCTTACATGTCCTTGTGCATTGAGCCAAGTGGCATTTAAGTCATTTTCTTGCCCTCTACAACAAGTCATTTCATGAATTTGAAATTCCACCTAATATCATTTATTGACACATTGGCCAAAATGTGCTTGTGCCCTTTATCCTCTCACCTCTTGACAAGTGGAATTTGGCCATTGGTTGAAGATTAGTCCCACATTCATCCATTTTGCTTCATTCTTCAACATCCTCATCTATAAATAAGAGGCTTTCATTTTCATTTGGGATACACAAGTTAGAAAAAAGTTACTCTCTTCACATTGGGAGCTATTTTTATCCACTTCATATCAAGTGTTCATCATTTTCATAGTTTCATAGCAAGGTCATGCCAAAAATTTCATCAAGGAGCTTCAATCATCATCAAACTTGCATAGGAGTTGGGAAAGGGCCAATTTTCACATCAAATTGGCACCAATTCCCACATGGGATTGAGGGTTTGGTTTTTCAAATATAATTTCAATTACTTTCTTTGCTTTGTTCTTCAATTTCTTTCCTTTTTGAGCATTGTAGATGAGTTTCATGGGGAATCTTGGTTCTTATTTGCATTTGGCCTGACATTGTGTTTGTGTAGGTATAGGATTGGGGTTCTATAGTACTTTATCCTATTCTTTCTTTGGATAGAAGTAGTAGCTTTGTTTGCTACTCTATTGCAATTCAAATTTGTAAGTGCTTTACATCTTGTGTCTTAAGAATCTATTGCATGTTCTGCAAATCTACAAATGATTCCCATCATTTAGAGAAGTTATTAGTTATTATTTATGCATCACCTATACTTACCATAGATAAGGTGGAGGAGCAAAATTGGGAGGTATAGCATATTTAGGAACACATACATGAAATAAATGCATATGAGGATACACCATTCAACATACTAGAAGGATTAAATTTAGCACCAATGCCTTGAAGAACTTGCAAAACAAATATATTAGAGATCAATAAATCATGAAAATCCTGGTCCAGTTTTTAGGACTATTAGCTTGAACTATACTAGAAAAATCATTACAAATTGTTGTTGTTCCAAATATGCTTTGTGATAATAATATTTAAGCTCATTTCAACTAATGGAGTAATGACAAAACTTATGGAAACATCAATAAGAACACCATTCTTAGTAGATTGGGCCATTGGGGATTTGAATGAGGATTTATTCTTAAAGGAATGTGAGGATATGGGTGAGACCTCAATATACAAAACAACTCACAAAATTCTAAAGGATTTATGGTCTAAGAAGGATGTAAGATTTCTTATAAAATAAAAAATAGCAAATGATTAGATTTAAAAATAAGTTAGCAAATGAAACCCTCAAGAAAAAATAAAAGTTGATAAGGTGGCGTAAAAACAAGGCTCCATAATGAATAACAAAGCCCTAAAAAAATGTGTAACAAATGAGTCACACACAAAGGGAATCCAAACCCTAAAAAAATATGAAAATATAATATTCAATAAAACAAGGATTTGAAAACCTTAAAGTAAAAAAAACTTGGTTGTTCAAGAAAGTTAGGTTTAGTATAATTAATTAAATTAGGATCATAAACAAGTCTAATATACAATAACGAGTAAGAATTTAAATAATTAAATATTAAGAATGAATGAATTTGCATGCGATACTTAGGGGGAATCTAAAAGTGGGAAAGTGAAGCTAAAGATGTTAAGTTCATTAGTTCACCATAGTATTATATTTTTGTGATCAATCAAACATGTGTCTTAGAATCTACCAATTGAATATATTTTTCTCTTGTTATCTACATTCATGTGGACCTATCTCGATAAGTGCATATTTGAACTTGATGCACAAATCTAAACTAAGAAATAATGAATTGTTGGGATCTACTTGCCTCAATCTTATAACGCTTGAATTTGAGCAAGGATTGGTTATGTTTGGGATCATCCTTAGGAATCTGTTAAATTGCAAGGGTCACATTCTCATTAGCCAAACATCTAGTAAGCTAGCTTTATGGTTTTGAATGAAAGATCAAAGACAACAAACTAGCATGCAATGGTACCTAGTAAGATGTTACAAGTAGACAATACATAATATATTCTCATCGAAGCTTTGTTTCCTAGATGGTCTTTTTCACATTCTAGCATTCCTTAATGGTTTCAAGAGAGATGAATAAATGAATTTAAATACAACGTAACACACAAGTAAACACAAACATGCACTAGGTTGGCTCATAATGGATACTAAAAAGGTTAGCGAAGCTTAAATTTGAATAATAAATTTTAAAAGTTCAAGTTTCATATATGTGATTTCATAAATATCTTGACAAGTTCAAACATGTAAATATAATAAATAGTAAGACATAAAAAATTTAAGGACTAGAACCAATCTTTGAGAATAAGTGATAATAAGATCCAAATTTAAGAATATTTCGAATAAAATTCATGCAACTATTTACATACTTATTAATACATTTAAGATACTCCAATTAAATTATACTAAAACTTTACATGCTTTTATGTTTTCATTATGGAAATGATCCATATAAATATACAATTTATATACTTTTATATTGGCATTATGAAAGTGATCCCTCCCTCCCATATAAGTGCTATCTAAAGGTCTCATGTGGGGCCTTCCACTTTACTCTTTAATTTATCTAAGGAGCTATTTTAACACCAATAGAAATTTGACTCTAGAAACTCTTTTCCAATCCAAAGCTCAAGTCATGAAAGCTCCTCCACATAAATTATGTAAGAGAATGTGGCCATGAGTTCAGCTTGAGTCGTTTTTCTTAAATTTAGTGAGGGAGGTTGGGGCCTCCCTAGTGGATGATGAATAATGGGATAAGGATGGAAAATATCAAACATAATGTGGTCTCCCCCCTACGCCACTTAGGGCCTAACAGGGACAAAAATATTAGCCATGCACGTGGAATAAAGTCTTACCCAAGCCACGGAACAGCTGGCAAAAGAGTGGAGTGGGGCCCGCTAACATCATATCTATTCGAGTGGAGGGAGGATAACCGTAAACATTATGGCTTCTAGAAGGATTCCTTTTGCCTATTAGATAAAGGCTTCTAGAAGGATTCCTTTTGCCTATCAGATTTGGCTTCTAGAAGGATTCCTATTGCGACTTTGGCATTGGGGTCGTCCATGTCAATGTCACAACCGACTTACTTTCTCAGAGTATGTTACGTAATGGTTAGTCTTAGGTAGGTGGCTTTGGGGTAGGTCGTTTATAGAAATTATGTCATGAATTAGGTGTAGGGAAGAAACATTATTTAATGGAAAATTTTATTTGCTTTTTTAATAGTTGTTATGGATTTACTTTGGTTTGGTTTTTTTTTTTATATAAATGGTGTGTTATTTGTTGATAGTGGGTATATAACTAAGTCTTACTTGTTTTCATGTACATTTATTTTTAAAGATTAATGCTGAATTATAGTTTGTTTCTTTTCTATCTTAAGTTAGATTTATAGTCGTAGAAATGTCTTTAATTTTTATATATTCAAATTTAAAATTTGACGTTGATTTTTAATTATTTTTTGTAAGAATCTTGTATGGATTCAAGGTATTGTATTCTTCAAATTTGACTTGCTACTATAGGTTGTGAATAAAAAGTAATAGACAATGCATTGCACATGCGAGGTTTGTGCATGGATAAATCACTCTTGTTCATGTGGAAAAAATAAATGTAGTAGATGAGTATTTGGAGGAATAACCTCTTCACATGGAAGAAATGTCATAAATGTGGCAATGATATTTACTTGATGGATAACTATTGCTCCTAGATGACTTCTCTCTTCAAAAGGAAAAGTTCCATGTGGATGGTAATACATATTGAGGTATTTTGTTTATTTTTATTCTCAATGTATGGAGATCTTGATGAGTGTTCTCTAGAGCAATGTTCAATCAAATTGTTTTGAGTTCTAGCATAGTTTTTTTGTATTCTTGTTTAATAGCTAGGATGCATTTGCATTCTTATTTAATTCTTTCTAAAGTCTCTTCTTATTCAGAAGCTTCATTTGGTGCAAGTGTCTGTGCTTTTTCTATTAATTTACTCAAGGTAACCTTTACCAATCTATTCTTACTCTCATACATATGAAGGCATGAAGTGTCCAAGTGTATGCAAGAGTAGGGAATAAGTACGTAGGATTCCTTCTAATTATTTAATGCATGTATGCAAGTTTGATTATATTTGTAGGTTGGGAAATAATTATTTGTTTATGTAGATTGCTTTGTTTGAAACTAAGTTTATATGCCCTTAGACTTAAATGTAAAGAGGACTTCATGCTTTTATCTTTTATCTTTTTGTGAGTTTTTTAAATTTTTGTTGATTTTGTTAGAATTAGGTGTTGTACATCTTGCATAATGCTTATAATGTTTAATTTATTATTATGTGTGTGGTGCACCTAGGGGTACCTAGATGGACGTGCATCACTAGGAGTTATAATGTTGGGGCCACTTTATGTTGTATGTAACATTGAGACTAAATTGTAAAATGTAATTATTTAATATTGGGGAAAAATAAAATATAATAAAGTACCCAATATTAAATGTGGGGTCACATGATTTTGTAAGTTCGTGGTTTTGGGAACATGGTTTATGTAATACCACTTGGTGGTTTTGTGGGAGCTTGCTTCTATAAAAGCAACCACAAGGGTAGTTGTCTAGGGTTGGAGAGTTTGTTGCAGGTTATCAGGTTGAGCTTGTGCATGTGTGAGGGTTTGAAGCATGGCATGGGATGTGTGGATTCATGCTTGGTCACATAGAATGCATGGATAGCTTGTGCTTCATAAGTGTTCATGGAGTCTCTAAAGATGTATTGTAATGGGTTTTCATTGTTGAATAATACATGGAGTGTGGATGTTTTTGGAGGTTGGGTTTTTCCCTCTTGAGGGTTTTCCCAGGGTATATCTTGTGTCATCTTTCATGGGTATGTTGTCTATTCTCTTGCATGTTGATATTGAGTATTTACTTACATGTTTTCAGATTTGGGTTATGTGGAAATTGTCATACAATGGCTGCAAGTTTCCTTACAAATTTATGATTTTTAGATGTATTAGGGTCCTAAGTTAAAGGATATAAACATGTGTGGAAAAGAGAGGAAAAACTAAGAGAAATCAAGAAAAAGGAAAACTACTTTAAAAACCAATTATTTTTTACCCCTTTTCACTAAATGTGATTTAGAATGGAATCTACGCTAAAGTAACTACTATGCATACAAGGAAAAAGATAAAATGATATATTCTTTTTGTGCTTTAAAAAATCAATATCAATGTAAAAAACATAATGAATCTTTTTCTATTTCACAATTTAAATGGAAAAGCATGAAAAAGAAAGAAATGGAAACATACACAGGTATACTATTTTCCTCTTGAGTTAAATGAAAATTGTTGGTATGAAGTTTGCTTTGTTCTTTATTGTTTTCAATGCTTTTTATGGAACCTTTACTTTTATTGAACAAAATAACTTGTTTGATTGTGTGAGTTGATTTGTTGAATGATACATATTTTTTGAAGAATAAATTTTACATTAATCTATGAAAAACAAACTTCAATTCAACTCAAAATCGAATTAATAAAATAATTTGTTACAAACTTGGAGCAAGTCCAAATTTTGCTACACCTAAACTATCTTAATCAATATTAACAATTCAATATAATCAAATAAACTAATGAAAATTTCAAAGAAATCTTGTCACTTCCACACCTAGGTATTTGAAGATCTCACACATATGATATTTATAGTATGATGAAGAAGTCCTTAGGGAACCGACTTTCCTTTCATTTTTCTTTCTCTCTTTTTTGTTGGGTTATATTTTGTGATCGATAGGTAAAAAATAAGTTATAGAAAAAGACAAGAAAAATAAACTAATAGTTGTTTAAGAAGTAGGAGTGAAAAATATAATGTAGAGAGCCTGAAGGCTATGGAGATTGTATGGAGGAAAAATAAAACTACATGGGTGATCACTTTCCTTTTCAAAATCCTTGAGAGACTTGTTGGGTTTGGACTATATGTGAACTTCAATTTCTCTATTTCTATGTGTCACATCAAAAATTTATCTAACCACAATATAAAAGAAGGATCCCCAAGAAAGGTTAAATTCTCCTATCTATAGACCTCTTAAAAAAGGGATGTGAAAAATATATTTTAGGGTTGTTGGGTACTAACATCCATCAAGGTAGAAAGCTAAAAATATTAAATAAAGATTTCATGAAGGTAAATGCCAAAGAAAATAAATAATAACAAGTTTTCCCCTTTAAGGAATATTTTTTTTGTTGTCGTAGATGTTTTTCACCCTAGGGTGAAATGATAAGCAAGGGGAAATTTCATTTAGGAGGCAAACATACAACGAAGTGGCAAGTGGGAAACACTTGGAAAATGGCCTAAGGGACATAATGTGATAAAGAGGGAGTATATTAGAGGTCAACTAGAAACTTCCATCATACCAAAATAAGTTTGGAGATCAAAATACTTATTACTTACTCCATATAAGGTCATCTATTGGACCACCAAATCATCATTGAACACCAAAGTGTTTTATCTAAGTTTGGAAATTAATTATTTCCCCCCTTGAGAAAGGAATTCTACCATGATGGCTAGGTGCTACCTCTTGAAATTGGAATAAACTTACCTTGCTTGTTGCCCCATGTCCAAACCTACAAAATGAAATGTGAGATCATATTTAATATATAAAAAGTTTAGAAATGAATTTTGTATAAAAATAAAGATAAGTTTACTTACCATTTGTGTGGGGTAAAAAATACTACCTATGTATGAGTTCCTTTTGCCTGGGTAAACCAACAATAGTGGGTTACAATTTTTCAAACGAAGAAAAAATAGAAATGCTCATCAAAAAATTTAAAATGGTTTACCCCTTCTAATGAAGGGGGTTCGAATGAACCACCCCCCTTCTAATGAACCCCCCTTCTAATGAACACTCCCCCCTTCTAATGAACCCCATTTTGCACCATATAAGGGGGTTCGAATGAACCCCATTCATTAGAAGGGGGGTTCAAATGAACCCCCTTCATTAGAAGGGGGGTTCTAATGAACCCCCTTTTTTCACCTTCCCCTCCACCATTTCAAAATTTATGCATTTTTTTGACTATCGAAGCTTGGGAAGGAGGTGCAAATGGAGTCAACTTGATAAACCAAGTCGGATGATTGTAGTGATCAAAACGTGATTTCCAACAACTATAAATTTAATATATTTTGTTTTTATTTTATATTTTATTTTTTAGTTTTACTGTACATAGGTTTTTCACCGAACATCAAGTTTGATGAAAAATCATTGTGGAAAAATAGTAAATTTGAGGAAAAAAATTGAAAAATATATATGCACTAGGTATTGATGTCCTCATTCTAACAAAAAAATAAAAATTGAATTTCAACACATACCAAAAAAGTTATGCGAGCCGAAGTGCACCTATGTCTAAATTATAAATGTTTTCACTTCAAAACTTAATTAAAAGAAAAATATTCAACAAAATGCTATGAAATAAAATGAAAGCACTAGATACTTGTGTTGCCAACCTAAATTCAAAAGAATTAGAATTAATCCTTTGTAGAAAAAAAGTTATGCGAGCCGAAGTACACAACACTTTTTAAAAATGTTGTTTACAATTAAAAACTAGTTATCAAAGGAGATGCAAAAATATTACAATTTAATTTCAATTTTTTTTTTTTAAAATACATTTAAAATATAAAGACAAAATCTCACAAATCAGTAGTTTACATCACTTTCAAATTCCTAATATTTTACCTACTATAAGTGTCAGAAAGTGAAGTTTTCTTTGAAAATGTTGATTTCAATGTCAAGTTTGGCCAAAAAGTGTAACCCATTATTGTGGGATGACCCGCCTACTTGGATCTTACAAAATGCCCATGGATGATGACTCAAGCGCATTTCAAACATGTAATCAACTTAAAATATTAGAAAATTATTGATGAGAGGGCATAACATCACAACAAGGTGAAGGGTATATCTAAATTTCCTTGTGAAGGTGCCCTACAAAATAAACAATGATTTCAAAGCTAAAATTCTAGTGTAAATAACTAAAATTAGGTTATTCAAATTCATTACACTTGGCGAGTTTGGAGAAAATTGAGTTAAATAAGATTTATTGTGATGGATATTGACAAAATTATAGTTGATAAAGAGCTTTTGAGATGGCAATGAATTTGGTGTAGGTTGGCAATTGATACATATTTTTGTAAAACCCATTTCACCCTAATTTTGAATTTCTTCATATTTGCAACTTTTAACTAGTCAAATTTAGGATAAGTAGGGATAAAATGTAGGTGCCTAAGCTAGGAATAGGTAGGTCCTTTTTTCCAAATCTTATTGTCATTTTATAGGTTTAATGTCAAAGTCAAAACTTTGGTTGGGTAATAAACCCATCCATTATTTTGATAGTATTCAACAATTTTACCAATAATTCTTTTTTATTGAAATCCTATTTTCCCTAGTGGATAACGATGGTTGGACAAATGGGCATATTGTAATGACCCAACTAATTATTTATGCAATTATGTTTGGTGATTTATATATTGAGATTGAATATTTAACTAGAACCTCCCAAAACTATATATTCCATTAATGTTTACATAACAACTTTAATGAATTACTATTATGATTTATACTTCATTATTTATCCTTAAAATAATAAACCCTAATCTATTATAGCTAGATCTAGCAAATAAAGAAGTTTCTCATTACATTCACATAAATAACAACAATCCTAGTATTGTAGGTTGAGTTCACAAGCATAATATAGATGAAAAATATAAATATATTTCTCTAATCTACTTAACCTAGAATATAGGCATGATTCATATCTTAACATAGATGATAAAAAAAAATAAATTGGGCCATAAAAATGAAAAGAATCACAAGCATTTCTTCATTACACAAATATATACAAATATGTTATACATTAACAAATAAGTACTTGGACCCACAACAATAACACCATTATAAATTTTGTGCAATTGGAGTTCTCATAGTAAATGAGTCTAAAGTTTCATACACTTTGCTACAAAATTCACAATAACATGATATAAATATGTCTTATACACACAAACTTTACAAATTGAACATGCTTGACATAGTTGAATATTCATTGCTATCAAAGCTCTACAAGGACTCTAAATGATATTCATAATTTTAGGTCAAAGAGTTTTCATCCTCTGGTTTACATGATCAAAGATTTTTCATCCTCCTATAATAGGTAAACTTGAGGACCTTTTCATCTTTGGATATAGTTACTCAAACATATGTGCTCAAAATAGGGTTTTTGGTTAGGGTTTCTATGTGAATAATGTATAATGAATCCTTCTAGGATTCACCCAGAATTATTCTAAAAAAAATTCAAATATATGGATGAAAATGAATCTTACCTCAAATATATGGCCTGTTGTGGAACTGGAACTTAATCTTCTAATCGAAAGTGGCTTTTTTGATATGTTGCTATATCTCTACAAAAGACTCCAACTCCTACATATCAACAATTTTCATATGTCAAGAAGAGAAAACCTGCAAGACAAAACATGTTAGGCCATATCTACTCTTATCTCAAAGTTACAATTTGTACAATAGGAATTACACAAAAGTTTTGAGGATCAACCTTCAGGCTTACCCCTTACCCTTTACCATCAACACCTACACTTAAGCTTTCATATTTTTGTTATTAAAACCTCTGGGTATTGGGGATCAGGAATCCCCTATACCTAATACCATGAAATGAATTTACTCTATTGAATATTCATCTCATCAAGCATTAGAGATTGGGGGTATCATGTATCCTTTGCTTGTCAACGAAAACTCTCCCAAGGGATATTAGTGCTTGATCAAGTGTCAGGGATCGATGATTCCCTTTACCCCTTTCATTGTAGTTATCGACAATGTGTAACTGATATCCCTGAATCGTGAAGTCTGAAAGGGTTTTAGAGATTGGGATGTGGAGTTTCACCTTTTCATTTTCATGTTTTACTTAGGTATTACTTAAAACAAAATCCCGAGGCCTGAGGCCCGATTCACATTTTGTTGATCTAACTTTTAATTCGTTTTGAAAGGGACTCAATGAAGGCTTACTTGGAAATTTTACCATGATGAAAATAATCCTTCATGATGGCAAACATTGGAGGTTGAGGGTTTGTCATACCTCCTATAGGTCTATAAGAAAACAAACAAACACGATCCCCGACATCTTATATCTGAAAGAATAAGATGAAGAGAAGGATTTTAGCTAAGTGTAATGTTATGCACAAAATTGGGAATTGAAGGTCGGGGATCCTCAATACCCTTTGCACCTCTATAAGAAATAGGCAAGAAGGATCTCTAAAGTCCAATGTTTGAAAGTCATTTATAAAATCAGCTGCGTAAAAGGTAAGGTTGTTGGTTGGGGATCAGGGTTTCCTCTTATCCCTTGTAAATGTTTTGAGCAAGCAAAAAAGGAAAAGTGTGAAGTATGAAACCTAAAAAATGTGTTTTAAGTCTTTGAAAAGCTAAGGAAAGAATCCAAGTTAAAGGCCAAGGAAATCATACACTTGTGTGGGGAAGGAAATTTTGGAGATCTACATGCCTTAAACTATTATTCAAATATGCTTTGTTAGATATTAGGGATCATGCATACCCCGTCTTCCACTTCTTTAAGGAAGATGTTAAAGGATATCCTAAAAGGATAAAATATAAAGGTGTTAACATTTCTTCTAAGACATGATCGGGGGTTAGCAATTAAAGCTACCTCCTACCTTATGTAAATGATTTTGAGTAGGGAGTAAGAGGGAACAATGAAGCTTGAAGCCCGATAGTGATCAAAACTCAAACCATTGAACCAACCAATGGAAAAATCATAGGAAACCCCAAGGTTCAACACCCAACGATGATGTCATAAACATCATCGATTGGTGTGCCAACATGACACATGATTTGGCAGGAAAAAAGAGTTGAGAAAATTAGTGAGGGAAAAAACAAAATGGAGAAAAATGAAAAGAAAAGAAAAGAACAGAGGAATGCCAAAACTAGAATGAGAACCAAAAAACAAAAAAAACAAAAATGAGAACAAAACTAGCGAGAACACAAAAACAAAACCAAGCAACAAACCAACAAACCCAAAATACACACCCATGCTAGGAAAACCAATTACATAAAGAAATTTACAGTTTGAAGGCGTAAGAATTGAACCAACTTGGAAAATATGAGGGGAAATTTGGAAGACGAAGGGGAATGAAGCACAAAACACATGGGATGAACACGCCATAAATGAAAAGGAAAGCACACAGACAACAAAAAATGAGCACATCATGGATGGAAACTAGCCCAGTTAATCCAAACACACATGCCCACTCATTCTAAAGCATAGTTCAATCTTCCTTGAGGCAATAGTGAAAAGTTGTATCTAGCTCTATGAAGAAACATATTTGTTCGAATGAGTGAATTCCAAATGAATGAAGTTTTTTAGTTAATACCCTCTTTGATTAAATTCATTAGGACACACTAGTTTGTGGGTTGGTGGCATTAACTCCTAATGGTGCTAATCATTTAATTCAAATTGTCATTCTTTTTGGCTGACAAGATTGATTTAATGTGCATGCCAAACAAGGCACCATCACCATTCCTTTCTAGTAGAGCACCCAAGTAAGTGATAAGGTCAACACACAAATCTTGATGTAAGGAAAAGTGGTGATGACTGACAAATGATAGGGAGAAGTTGGTGGTGAAGCCCGACAAGGAAGGTATGTACCATTCCTTGGAATCTTGACACTCAACCTCCGATAGGAAAAACATAGCAAGGAAAAGAAAAGAAATAAAGGAAAAAGAGAAAAGAAAAAGGAAAATGGGAAAAGACACAACACCCATAGCCAAAAGAGTGGGGTCCCCATTTTTCCAAATAGAAAAGAGGGGCATGAGTGCAAAGGCACAACAAGCCCCTCCTCAGGTCTCAAAACTAGGTGCTACTATTCTACCCCCCTGTCATCCCCCCTCTCCAACCATTGAGATTAAGAATAATTCTAAAGCCCTTGTAATTGATGAAATTATGTTAAGGATTTCCAAGGTAAAAGAAGATTAGAAAATTAAGTTTTTAAATTCAGATTGAGAATCACCCTCCTAATGTATGTAGAAATTTTGTCACAATTTCTTTTGGGTCCATGGGTTATGGAATATCCCCTCAACTGAAACCTAATAAAGTTATAGAACCCCAAATGTAGACCAAAATCTACCTTGAGAAAATGGGGGCTTCGAATAATGAGCTAGCTAAAAAAAAAATGGATATTCCTTTTAATAGTAAGGTTTTAAGTATTAATGCACCTTCTTCTACTTGTACTTCTAATTTGGAATTTCCCATTGCTAATCCTCAAAAAATTAATGTTATCCTAGACTTAGCAATGGACAAGGTCCATCATAGGAATGCTAAGAAGAAAAGGGATTAGAGGATAGGGGATAAAAATATAGTAGTTTTTGGTTCTCCCAATAACAATTTCAATTACAAATCTAATTATTCCAAGGATCTCTCATTGGATAGCTCCACCTTTAATCCTTTTATGACTGACATGTCCATGAATAAACATGGACACATAGATGTTGTCCTGGCTTTACCACTAGACTTGAGCAGCCATAAAACTATTAAAGATTGATGCTCCTCCAATAACATGTTGCCTATAACTGCACTTGATAACCCTTGCAGGCTTACTAATAATGAATTCTTGCAATAGATAAGTAATTCCTTTGAACAAAATCCCTTCAACCCCATCACCCTAAGAGAGGGAGAATTGCTCTAGATTTCATAATGATTTACCCAATAACTCTAATGCTCAATACATAAAGGAGCTCCATAATATTGTGCCTACTAAAATTCAATCAAATCAGGATTAGGTACCTAGTCATAATTCTATTAGGTAGGATATAATTCTTGTTACCTGATTTTGCTTCCAGCTACATGTAACTTATTATTGTGTTTGCATTTAAAAATTAAAAGATACATCTTTTTCTGCTAAATTTCATTCATGTGCATAAAGGAGATTGTCAAAACAATTGCATTATTATAGTTTTGCAATTGCATACAATAAGAAAGAGAACCAACATGTATTGAATATGTAATCTTTATTGATGTTCATAAGTGTATAATGTCCCTCACAACTTGAGGGACTGATTATTCTAATGCTTATGAAGAAAAGACTATACGCTTAGAGATAAAAAGAAATAAATGCACATAAAATGAAAAGGGACTCTTCATTTCCTGGAATGACAAATCCCATTGGCCTTGTCCTGCATCATCTCGGTCTTCCCCGCTTGTCTTGCTTCCGTTTGAAACTCTCCTCACTGCTCCTAGGTTTCCTGCATCCAAAAAAAGAGTGTTGTTAGAACAATGAAAGGTCACTGATCAGAATATGTGCAAAACATCCATAAACATGTAATCTGATGTCCATAAGCATTAAAATAGACAACATACCATAAGTGTCTAGGAAAACAAAAAGAGTAATCAAACACACCTATGATATGCTTTGTTTATCTAACTTGTTTGTTCCTTGTGCAAATATAAGACAAATCTTTGTTACTGTTTTAATTAAGCTGATTACAGCATGTGGAGTAAAATGTGGCTCCCACGAGGGTTGAGCCTAGCATGTTTCCCTCTTGTGTTTTAGGAGGAATAGGAAATTGAGCAACTTGATCAAATCAATGATAAACATATTCTTGATGCATTAAATCAATATGGAATCACACCAGTTGATCAGCTTTCATTATTAGATTCAAAAGATGTAACAAACAATGTAAACTATCAAGAAGTTACTCATCTTTTCACAATGAATCAATCAATAGGCTGCCATCATGTTAAAAAGGGTAGTACCCTACTAATATGTCTTTCAATCTTCTTAAGTGGATCCAAGATCCATTTTATTAAAGAAGCAAATGATTTCTGCGAGCACTGAAGAAAAGATGCATCAAGTTCAATTATGCATCCATCAATAAATAATGGAGGAGATATCAAGTTATGTTTGAAACCATCATGAGTTACATGAAGCAACACAAGGTGAACAAATGAATACAAGAAAGTCATGAGGGGCAGCCTTGGATAAGGCTTTGATTGGTAATCATGTCAAGGGCATTTAACGCCATGTAGAAGAAAACTCAAAACCTTAATGATAGTGGCCATTTGGCATTATGATAGAGTGTAGAACTCATAACAAAGTTCACAGCCATGTATGGAAGACAAGTTACAAATGACAGTACTTTCAGAGGTGTAAAGTAACATGGGATCAAAAGGTTGATTGCATGTAATAACAATGAGGATATGGTGGAATGTGAAGTGCATGATTCCTTACTATCAATGACCTTCCAGGGTTGGCATAGGCAGTCCTAAGTGCTACAGGACAACAACAATGAATGCATGCTACAGGATAGCAAAGGGGGCCTTTCTTGGTTTCAAGGAAGAGCTATCACGCATTGGAAAAATGATCAGCCATATACATTAGGAGACCACACATGAAAGACCAAACAATGAGAGATGCTCATTTTAAAAAAAATTGCAAGTAAAGGTACTAAACATACATTTTGTTTTGTATCTAAGATAAGCATCATTCTCTTCATGTGTTTATTTTTCAAAATATCAAATAGGCTCTTGCCTTTTCAATGAATAAGAACACTTGCTTGAAAATAAGTAGGCATGTTATGAGTGAATGGAGCCAACCAACAATAATACCAAAACTATTTCTAATTTAGCATGAGAATAAAAGAAAAATCACTTGAGCATGATGATTATTAAAAGATAGAAGAAATGCAAGCAAATAGGAATTTTGGTTTGAAGGCATTTAGGAAAGCACAAGAGTGTTATGTGTGAATCATCTTGAGGCAGATGTAATTCTTGAATGAAAAAAGGGTCTCTCTATTTCTAGATACAAATGTTCACATTGTTATAGGAGAAGTGACCTTGAGAAATTTATGATATCTCATCCTCTTGTTACCGAGGGTTTCATCCTTACCACATTTGAGGAAAATAATAAATAATGCATACAGTTGAGAATCAATAGTGCAAAATGATGCAAAGGGTCACTAAGAGCAATGACTATACCACAAGTAACTTTATGGTTCCAGGAAAACATGAAAAGTAGAAATCAAAGGTAGTTGCATTAAAACTTTCTGAGAGAAATAGGGGGTTCAGACAAAGGTAGTGATAGGATATTGAGCAAGACAAGAATGCAAGACAAGAATGCAGGACAAAATGAACACAAAAGATAATGATCAGAGCAACAATAAAGGATAGAGTACCAAGAGTGAGAGTCAAAAGTCCTAAAGGGATAGTTCTACAAGAAATCACTTCATCACCATGGTAGTGAACAGTGATAGGGTTCATATGCATTTGATAAGGAATAGAGGTTCAATGAGGGTTTTGATCATTGGAAAATGTTGTAAGTTCATGGCATCCAAAAGGAAAGATATGACATCCCCAAGCATAGTGACAATAAAATCAAGTGATAAGAAGTATCATAAGTCAAAGGTTATGAATGAAGGAGCAACAACCTATAAGTTTCACATATGTAGAGGACAATAAGCCTTTAAGGATTCAGGTGGCAGTTACTTCATGGTAAGCAATTAGTTTCTCTTAAGTTTACACTTCACACTTTTGAGAATGTTTAGAACTATCAACATTGGAAGAAGAAATGATAGTGAGGTATGAAGAAAGATTTAAAAACTGTTGTATGGAAGAAGATCAAGATAAAGAGAAAGAGGTAACAGGTGATATGTTACGGTTGTTACTGAATTTCAATTCATTATGACAACAAAAGAGTACAACCATATCCTATTAAAGCAGATAAAATAATACATCAGTAAAATGTACACAACTGCGGCCTTGAAGGCTTGAATGGCTTTCAAATGGTGGAAAAAAACTAGTTTTTTTTAAGAAAAATATTTTACCTCATTTTTCTAGTAGTTTGCATAAGCAAATGTCAAGAAATTGGCCAGAAAAACTATCTACAAAACTCTCATCAAAACCCCATGACCGCAGAGCAACTCTCCAGAAAGCTCTATGGAGAAATGAATGTGCTTTTTACATTTTCCCATTGTTTTATGTTAGGGTTAGAAACCCTATCAATGCCAACCAAAGGTATTTTTCACCTTTTTAAAAAAAATTCCAAACACAATTTAATGTTTTCCATGGTCAAATGGGTCTTATGCCTTAGGCATTTTTTTCCTTATGTTGTATTTTCAAAACTTAGGCTATTTTTTCCCTGTGATTGCCAAAACCATGCCTTAGTGTATTTCATGTCTCTTTGAAAAATTGATAAGTCCTCAAGACTTATGTGATGCATAGGTCGAACCATTGATCATTTTTTGCATATATTTGAAATGGAAAATGTTTGACCAAGTGATAATTGTAAATCACTTTTGTCAAATATGGATTTTAAATGGAAAAATTAGGGTGAGTTGGATTTTATCAGCGCCTTGGGGGGGTTTGATTTGGTTTTAATGATTTTACAAGCATTTGGAGAAGATTGATGTAATTACTGTTATTTTGCATTTATTCTGAAAATTGTAAAACATTATTTAAAGTGATGTATTTATAAATCACTTTATTTTGATGTTATTTCATAATGCAAAATGTTGATGTAATTCAAGGAATGGTGGGGCCTATTATTCTGCATTCTCATTTTGAAATGTAAAATAATTTGGTTTAGTGATGTTATTATAAGTCACTTAATCAAATTATTATTTTATTATGCCTTTTCCAAATGCATTAAAAGTGTGGATCAAACAGGTTGAAGACATGTGTGAGAAAAATGATGACTAGCCAACATGGAGAAAGTGTGGGAGGTTGTCTTTGACTATTTTAGGAGAGAATGGGCTATTTGGAGGTAGTTTTGTCACATTTTTAGTGTGACTATGTGTGAATGGTGATGTCA
>VDFB02320257.1:0-98303 GCA_007258455.2 Sequoia sempervirens | reverse complement strand
ACTTGAAAGGGAGGAGATTGAAGAAATCCTAGATAGTCATGTAGGAAGGAGTACCAGGGACAGGCAGTATGAAGAATATCTAGTGAAATGGGAAGGAAGGCCTGTTGAAGATTCATCCTGGTTGCCTAAGGCAGAGGTCGACCTTTTGGGTTTTACTCAACCATCTGAGATGTGACGGGGTCACTTCTCAAATTACCACAGGTAATACGATGCATGAGCATCCTAGTGGTGTAAGGAGCAATCTTGCATCACCCAAAAATGGATTATTCAATTTTCGGTTTTAGATGTTTTTACATTTTTTGATACCCTTTTCGTCATAATGGGAATTCCCAATTTATGGTTTTTCATTTTTCTATTCCTGGGTTGAAAGATATTGTAGTTTTAGTTTCCCATATTTGCACCTGAAAATCTTCCGAGTTAGATTTGAGGCACTTAGATTTCCTGGATCGGCTCTAAAACTTTCTCAAATTGACATAGTGATTTTAAGCACGTTCTTGACTTTGAGAGCTTTCCAATGGTTCAAATGGTTCGCGAATCGGAGTCCCGGATCAAAAGTTATGGCCCCGGGAAGTTGGCGCACTTTCTAGAAGATACAATGGCAAATGTTCTTTTGAAATTTAAACTTCAAGTTGTAATTTTTCGGCACCAAACCGCCTAAACTCAAATTTGAATGTTGTTTTGGCTCCAAACTAAAGAGGAGCTCTATTTATGGGCGGGTTTCTAATTTTTGGGAAACTTTTTGGGGGACAAGCTCACATATTGTGAAAGGGTGATTCTGTAGCTTTCTATAACTTGCATGTGTTGTAAAACTTGGGGATTTGAGATCCTCTGCATGTAAGAAGCTCCATTTTCTGAATAATAAAATTATTCTCTTATTTGTGGGTTATTTTTTGTGTCTCGGGTTGTGCCCTCATCATCATGATAGGGGCTTGATAATTATTTCCTCAAATATTTTAGGCCCCCCATTTGACCGCACTAAGGCTTATCATCAATTTATAACTTGTAGGAGAGATCCCAACGATCCTTCAAGAATGTTCAACACAAGGTTCCATTGAATTGACACAAGGATGATAGCTCCATTAATCCCATTGATATCATTTTTGTTTAAATGTATCTTGTAGACCTTTATCCTCTTACTTTCATGTTTGTGAGAGGATGACTCTAGATGATAATTACTTTTCTAATTAGGGTAAGTGCATCAAGTTGTGACACAAAAAAGGTGCCAAATTGCAAAAAAATCATAAAAGGCAATATTGCACATGCCAAATATCTTGACCATTTGGTGAGCACCAAATTTGGCTCTCACTAAATTGAAAAGTATAATAATAATAAAAACATAACGAAAAACCTCATTTTCATCCCTAGTCACGACTTCATTTGGATTTTTTTACCTCTACAACTCGCGCTTGCCAAAACTTCTTCATTTTTTGCACTCCCTACTCGTGATTCTTCCCAAGGATGGTTCCAAGACATTGCAGAGGTGGAGGAGGTATGTATTTTTGTTGTTTTAGTTTCAAATTTGAATTAAATTTTAGATCAAAATAGACTTTTGATTAATTTTTTTTTAATTTCCAGGACTTAATGAATATCCACCTCCAAATATTGAAATTCACTATCACCTCCTCACAAAAAATCTCCTAAATAAGAAGAACATCAAACCCCTCCCTCAATTCATAGACATCCTATGAGAACTCAAAAAAATATTCTAAATAAGTTTGAAAACAACAAAAGATAGCTTGAACAATTGATTGCAAGATTAAATGAATTTGTTGCAACCCACCCTTATAGGAGAGGCATTGTCGAATCACTAAATTCGATTATATCTCATGTAGGAGCAATCGGTGAACAAATTAATTTTTGGTCAAATAAGAGGGGGGAATTAAAATTAGCAAGTTTGAGTTGTGTGCCCTTTTCCTAGACTTAATAACTAATGCACATTTATCACATGCATGTAGGAGGTTCCCCATCCATTGGTGCCACCATGAATGAATTAAAAATAAGTTTTCAGAGCATATGGATGGTTTTTGACCAACCTCCATGCAATAACTATGAGGTCCCACAATATTTTGTGAGGAAACCCAATTGTGAGTTTGTCCTCAATAAGATGCCAAATTATTTTGACTATTTAGACTTTTAGGGTAGAGGTGGGGGCTCCACACATGATAGATTGCCTGTGCACAATGTAATCCACTATTGGAACTGAGATCCTTGGCAAAACCCATGGTGGAGCATGTCACTATTCCTTCCATTGTGAAGGAAAATGTCGAGGTGGAAATGTTGGACTCAATTAGCTTACTTACTCAGAGCCTTGTATAGTGTGTGAGGCCTCTAGCAGAGCCTGGTCTGGGTGAGTCTTATAGGCCCAGAGTTCCAACCCACATTTGTCACTCTTGTGGTAGTGTTTGCACGTATGAGGGTGAGAGTGCTCAGGATGCATCTAGACTGGATACATTAGCTACAGAGGAGATGGTCATGAAAGATGCCTTGTTGAATCATACATTCGACATTGATACTCAGGTAAATTTTAGCAAGTTCATTTAATTTTGTTTATAAAATTTTATTCTAAAATATAAGAATAACTAAATTAGTAAAACGAATATGCTGAAAATTCAAGGTCAAAACATTGATGTTACGTGCACCCTTCCCACATAACCCTATATGTTTACATCGTTGAGTCCATAGGTATGTAACCAGTATTAAAGAAATAATTATTACATGTGAATAGTTTAACCTTATATGAATTATTGTATTATAACACACTTTGGATGTCAAACAGTTTGTTGGTGGACCTTCAACATCGACACCTCGTTATTCTCATCCTCGAGCAACTTTCACTGAGCATGTAACCTTTACCATTTAATGGTGTTGTAAAAAAATGTTAGGAAGTTTTGGTAATTGAAAGAACACTATTCCATATGATTATTCTTTTTTTCACAATTCCATATGATTGTTGTTTTTGAAACATTATTTGAAACTTCATATTTGTTGTTTCATATTCAGTTGCTAACATTAGACAACCCTTCTGATGTTCGTGACATGATGAACCATGCAGTTGGTGCAGCAGTAGTAGGTTCTAATCCTTTGACAAATGTAAGAGAATTTTTTTTAAATTTCACATTATATTTGGTCATTTATTGGTCTATTATTGAAAATTTTAATGATACTCGTGTGTAGTTTAAATGTGATATTAATACTTGCTACAGGTGCTTGTCATGCCAGATCGTCAATGTGTTATTGTTTTTGATAATATAAGTTACATTATAGGGTACAATACCCTTAACACAAAGAGCCCAAAGGGCTAGAGTTCATCAAATTAAAACAACAAAAAATATCTAGTTACAACACATAGACTGGACATAGAGACAACACAATGATAAAAAAATAACAACCCACCAAAAAACAAACAAAACCCCCCCCATAACCTAGCAATACCCTCCCATTCCTCCATGAGGAATTTAAACACATCTTCACTAGCCAAACTATTGTTGGGGTTAGAATCAATAGCCTTCTTGTTAACTTCATCCTTCAGCATGTTGATAGAGTGACAACTGAGTGATGAATGACCTTGATGGTGAACCGTGCTAGTTTGTTAAGCTTTTGTTCCAAGGTACAAAAACAAGCAAGTAGACCATTGGATTCTTCTTCCTTCACAACATATGACCTGATAGTCTCTTCAAACCAAGCCTAATGATTGGACGAGTCTGATGTGGACTCCTCCAAAATCATCTGGTTCAGCTCCATGAAGTGACTGGGTCCTTCTCTGTACTCCATTTTCTTGACCGTTTCATGCTTGTCATCTTGCCCTTTTCCCTACTCTGAGCTACTAGAGATGTCATCCATTAGGACCTTTGGCTTATGTTTAGCTAGCCTATTGGACCTCTAAACACTAGCCTATTCCACCCACGTGTCAATGCTTGTGGCCACAACAATTTCCTCAGAATCTTTGGACCCAGTGTCATCCTCATCATTTTCCATGGGAGGTTCCTCGACATAGAAGGTTATGCCCCTTTTCCTTTTCTTTTCTTCAACTTTGGTTTTAGTAGGCATTTTTCCCCCTTTCTTAGTAGAGGTGTTTTTTAGTTCATAGACCCCAGTGGTGGCCTTGGTTTGAGCAAGCCCAACACTACCCTTCTTCTTTATAGAAGGAGGCTTGAGTTTAGTATCTTCAAGTGGTTGGTTGGCAATGGGAGGGAGCTTCCTCTTAAAGCCCACAAAAACACCTGAGGAGGGTTTTGAAGGGGAAGGATTAGAAGCCTCGAGTTCCTCAACTCTGATAGCGGATATGGGTTTTGAAGGGAAAAGGGCTAGGTGAAAATGGTAAAGGCAAAGAATAAGCCCTTGGTGGAGGGGTAAAGGGGCAGGTTTATCAAGATTCTTAGCTATGAGTTCCATGAATTCTTTGACAGAGCTGATCCCACTATATAAGAAGTTTTCTCTGGTCAAAACCCACATGGAGTTTAGTGGGTCATTCATTCTCCTTGAAGAAGATCTACAAACTTTCCATGTCTTGCACCTTAGTGTGTTTCTTAAGCTTCTATCCTAGAACAGGATAGCCTCATGGCTTTGGCGATAACATCTTCATTAACCTCAAAAGAAATACCTCCCATAGTAACCATTATGTTGTAGAAACTATTAGCAAACCAAGCTGAAAGTTTCTCATCATGGCCTTTTCAACACTCCATTAGAGGGGCTATACCACCTTCCATACAAATGTGCCAAACAAGAGCAACACAACAAAATTCCCCACAGGAGATTGGTTTGATTCTCACATGGTCACCACCCATGTTCAAAAACTGAGAGGAGTGAATGGTAACAAAGCTAAGAAAGATATTATATTTTCCAAATTGTGAAAGGGTTGTGCAAAATGAAATCTTATCAAAGGAATAACTGTATAAAAAAAATCTACATATCTTGCTTAATTAAGGTGATGAGATCTCCCCACATATGATTAGGAATTTCCAAGGGACTTAGGATAGCAAAGCAATTACAAGTAGTGATGAAGCACTTCGAGGTAGAGTAAGAAGCCATCATGACATCGAAGGAAATAATTATCAATCCATAATTAAGAAAAGGTTTGAAAGAGTTAACAAAATTTTTAGTCACCCACATGTTCCAAATAAGTAATAAAATCTTAATATTGGGAGAAGCCTCGTACAAGTGACAAGAAATCACATTAATCCAGTGGGGAATCTAGCTAGGTAGAAAATATAACTTAGAATACATCCTAGTCACCCAATCATACCCATCCATCTCATCATACATTCCCCACATCATACCAAAAACAAGGGTGAAAAGACAGGTTGTCCAACCTTTGAAGGAGGTATTGGGGGAGGTAATAGTTTCTTTTGATCCTCAAGGATAAATACTTAAAAATTCAAGGGGAGGGCCACCATATTCCTCCAACATTTTGAAGATTCCAGGAAGATCCCAAATTGGCCAAAGATTCAACAACATTATCGCCTTCTTGGAAGGTGTGAGTTAGTTTCATCCTTTCAAATTTGTTGAGCAAGAATTGTATATCAATCAAAATATCCCTGATATTCCAACCCTAACAATATTTATTATTGATGGAGTCAATCACAGATTTGGAGTCTCCCTCAATGTGTAGATTCTTTATACCTAGAGTAACAACAATTTTGACTCCACTTAGAAGCACTCTTACCTCTTGAATCCCAATACCACCAAAAAACCCAACAACCATTCTAATATTTGATGTTTCTCCCAATGCTAGCCAGGCTAGGTTTACCTTTCACAACACCATAAAAATTAAGTTTGTGCCAACCATCGAGAGGGGGTTTCCAAACGATGTTTAGCCTAGCTAAGGCTTTTGAGTTTCCAAAGGATTTGAGATCCAAAGTCTTGTTCCAAGAGCTAGCCATAGTGATTTTCAAGGCAGAGGGAGGTTTTTTCGAAGGTTTCCAAACATACAAGGTTATATTCTTGGTAATTAGTCTAAAGCAAATACTAAAGACCTCCTTTGGGATTTTTTCAACATTTTGAAATATCCTAGTATTCCTTTCCTTCCATAAACACCAACAGATAATGAGAGGGACAAGTCACCAAATTTCTTTCGGTAGAGGGTGGTAATGGGGACAAAGCCAATTGTTCACAAAGCTCTTAAGATCTCCATTCAAGGTCCAATAGATACCCAACTTTTGAAAGACAGACTCCCAAACTTCAACAACAAACAAACAATGGAGTAACAAGTGAGGGATAAAATCCTCATCATTTTTGCATAGCATACATCTGTTAGGGATTTGAAATCCCTTTTTTTTAAAGTTGTCTTGTGTGAGGATCCTGTTATGACTCGTCGTCTACCAAAAGAAATTAATTTTTGGTGTAAGTTGTCTATTTCAATGTTCCATACACTAATTTGAGTTCCTTGTAGAGACAATAGACTATAAGTAGACTTTACAGAGATATTACCCTTGCTTTCCCTAGTCTAGTAGAATTCATCATCATAAGCGGAAATGGGTATCTTGGTTAGAGAGAGACTATCTTGAAGAGTTAACATGATTCCTTAACTCCGGCGAGTGAAGGAAAAAAATATAACATATTCCACTTCATGGATCCATGCTACCCACTCAAGTAGTCTATCACATTTTTCCAAAAAATACAAAGGAAATGGCCATCAAAATCCTAAAGTTAGATTGATTAAGGGGTATTTCAAGTAGCCAGGGGTTCTCAGAGAACTTAATTTTGTTGTCATTACTGAGTTTCCATCTCAACTTAGAGTGCAACATCCTTTTGACCCTACAAATATTGTTCCAAATTAAGGAACCACGAGGATGGTCATCTGAGAGACATCTAGTCAGAGGGTTGTTATTGAGATACTTCATAAATTTAGAAATGTGTACCAGTCCTTCTTGTTCCCCAGAAGATCCCAGCCAACCTTCACAAGAAGGGATTTGTTAGAATGTTGGATTTTTGTTATACTATGACCACCACTAGATTTAGGAAGATAGACAGTATCCCAACTTAGCAAAGCCAACTTCTTCTTCTCCTCCATACCAAACTAGAGAAAATTTCTTTGCATTCTTTCAAATTTCTTTGCAATATATCTAGGAATTTTTAAAATGGATAGAAAGTACACAGGGATCCCTCAAAGAGTAGCAATCAAGAGCTGCAACTTACCAGCATGGCTAAGGATGGAGCCTTTCCATCCAACCAATTTCCTCTGCATTCTTTCTAATAGTTTTTGGCTGAGAATTGAGTATCTCAAAGCATATCACACCTTCAAAACAATCTTCCAATATAATTCTGCTCAATACTTTTGTAGCATTGAATGGCAATTCTCCCCGCATTCAACACATTAGTGAGATAGATCCAAGGCTTTGGTGTGAAAATCATTCAATAGTTACCACATTTGGTTGCCCAAGAGTTACAAACATTCATAAGGACTGGCGTGATTGTGATAAGAGCTTTACATTTTGAGCATCCACACACAATTAAATTCTACAACTGGTTGAAAGTGAGCTTATCTACAAACAAGAAGACTACAACTAGAGGTTATTTGATTGATGATAACATGCAAATAAAAATAGATGATGATGGATCATACTTTGTGATTGGAAATTCCATAAATAACATACATAGCTATTCTAAAATAAATCTCTTATATTTCTAACCGCATGCATAATATGATAATGATGTTTACGTTAATAATTTCATTGTCAATGTAAAATGCCAAAATCCTCTCCCTTATTGAGCCAAATACATGTTGATTTATGTGATTTAGTGCATCATCCTACCCAGGGTTTTCACTTTGTTGTCCATGGGCCATCCCTTAGAAAATTCTACTAGATATAAGTAATATAGGTTGAAGGTAAAAGAATTTTATTTATCAAAAGGTAATACTTGTCCTTTTAAATTTTTGGTGAGAGTTCCAATGTCCAACACAAGTGTTATCCCCTATTTTACACCTGCTCGCATGGAAAATGTGTTCCTTAAACAGTCGTTTCTAGAGAATTTAGGTGGTTGGCAACAAAATCATTCAAAACTATTGTCCATCATTTTTAGTGGCAAAATGCAAAACAAAATATATAATGACATCTATCCTTCCTATCATTTTCACGCAGGTCCCAGACAACCATTTTGGATGATGGTTTATGGTGTTTTGTGTATGTCATATGATAGTATATGCCTATGCTTGGTGCATTTTTTTGAGAGATTAACTATACCCCCATAGCCTCCCCCACACCCCATGTGGGGATTTATTAAAATTTTATGAAATGATTTTTTTTTTAAAAGTTTAATATAAAAGCTTAATAAATGAGATGGATGGCCATTAAAGGGCCTATAAAAGCTTAATAAATGAGACATGCAAACTCTTATGGGGGCGCGGGGCCCAATAGGGTATCCATTTACCTATCCACTATTTTTTTTTAAACTTGCATTTTAATAATGAAATGCAAAACATTGAAAAAAAATGAAGCTTAGATTATGATGTTCATGGAGTCTTTAACAAAAAGAAAAATATCATTTTGCAAACTCAACTAAAATTGACAAATTAATAGTCAATTTTAACTTTTTTCAGGCCTTTTGAACATGATGGTAGGGTTGGATCTGACCTAGAGTTCTCTGAAATGATGGTATTGGATTTGGAAATGTACTGCCTGCTTCAAATTGTTGTAGATTTGGATTTTGTTGTCTGATTCAAATGAAATAAAAGGCAGATCTAACTTTCTCAGCTACTTTGGACTCAATGGTGAGCTCAAAATTCCTATACAAAGCTTAAGAAAAATTGCAACTTGCAAGTCAATATATGAATCCCCCAAAAAAATTGATATTTTCTCTACACTTTTCTGATTCTCTAGATCCTCCAAGGATGCAAGAGAGAGCATACTCAGTGCTTTGAAAGAAAACAACTCTATACTCTCAGATCTCCTTAAATATTGCTAACCCATAATTCATTCTTGCTCTGATACCATGTAATATTTTCTAAATAGCCTACCCAAGATACAAATGACTAAGGGAAATAAAATACAAAAATAAGAGATGATAAAGAATAAACTATATTCCTCTCAAGATAATGTAAAGCTTCTATGAGCTTGATAATTAAGATTACAAAGGAAATGTGTTGGTTATATAGGCCAAGGGGAGAAATAGGATATAACCAGATTATGACAAGTGTTTTCATCCTATGAGGTATGACAACCTAGGTCATTGAAGTTCAACAACCTTATCCCTATGTAAAGTTAAGCTAGTGTGAAGAGGACCTAAGTGGAGAACTAGCTAGGAAATGAATTAGTTAGATAAAGTACCCCTTTCACACTAACAAATATTTCACTGATAAATCTAATTTTTTAACATGAAATTGTTTTTGAGATTTATTTGCATATCATTTATTTGTGGCATGAGCTACTTGGGATCATAGTCTTCCACTATGAAGGAGTTCTTATCTAATCCTTGACATGGCCTAGACCAAGAATTTTTTTTTGTTTGTTCTAGTTCTCATAACAAGAATAATGAAAATTATGATCATGATGCTCTTGTGAAAACTAAAGATTTTATAAATGAGTTGGCTAATCTGGCTAGTTTATAAAATCCTAAAAAACTAATGGATGTGTATAGTCATTTATTTTCTAATAGTACATATGGATTAGAGACATTGCAAGAGGTCTAGATAAACAAACATAGATCATCTATAGTGACTAATGCACCTAGTTGTGCTTCAAGTGGGGCATTTTATTGTGGGGATTAAATAATTTTGGTCCATTGAAATGTAATGTGAACCACCTACATTTAAAATTAAAAGAAAAACAAATAAATAATTACTTGTACATTTCAAAATGTTACATAAGTTAAGTTTATCCATGAGATAGGAATATTGGATTTGAAGAGTTCACTAGGTAAAATTATATGGTAACATCAAACTTTATAAGTGGGTTTCATAATGTATTCCTAAGTTTATGGACCAATAAAATAAGGAACCTATTTAGAAAATATCCAATGTGTACACTATAGTGTAATTGGGAAAGAAAAGGAAATATGAGATGATTTTAAAGGAATACACTTAATATAGTGAGTAAAATAGTAATATGGAAGGAAAAGTAGGAGTGAATGTTTTAACATGAATGCTTCAAGAAATTATTCATTATTCAATTTGGGAGTTTGAGAGTGAGGGAAAATATAAGTATAAATGGAATTAGATAAATGATGACACACCTTGTTGATCATAGAACAAATCAACTTCACAGTGAATTCAATTAAAGAGAAATTTAGCAATAATGATAGGAAGTTCAGAATGTCTCCATAACAGCCTTAAACAATCCAATACAATGAATGATAGGAAGTATATAAATGCAGATTTTATTAATAATGATTTTAAATAGGAAAGTGTTATGAACCTGACTCCCCACTATTGTATTCCCATTATAAACATGACAATACATATGTCATTGGCCTACAAATGTCAGCCTTTCCTATGTGCAGCAAAATAGTTCTATTTCCTGTCCTCATGCCCGATTCTCTACATAGTTGGCCTCTTGTCGACTATTTGCTTTTTGTTTCCAGACTTCTCTAAAACCCAACCAAAATGAGACTTTTTGATCGACCACATACAAATAGCAACTATGATCGAGCATCTCCAAACTGGCACCACAACAGTTGCATCTCAATTGTCAATGGTAGTTAACCAACCGAGAGTGTATTCTACTAATAACTTCGACTACACAGATTTCTTGTCCCAACAATGAAAGTAAATAACGACATAGATTTCATGTCCCAATGATGACAAGAAATAATAATGATAGAAACAAACTGAACTATCCATCTTCAAAAAAAACCAAAGGATTTTTATTTCCTCTAACTAGTCTAGAGAACCAATAACTAAACAAAGACCAAAATAAAAAAAGAACAAAAAGGAAATGAAAGGGGAAGATGATGCCCCTGCATCAGACTCCCCTGGTAGAAAAGATTCATGAGCTCCTGCTCATGAGGTTTGCAACTAAATGACCCCTCTGATTGATCACATCCTTTGTGAGTCGGGAAGCATCTTCAATGGGATGGTTGCTCCACTTGATGAGATACTTAAAGTGCTCATGCTTACGAGTCTTCTTTAGTACAACTGCTTGTCCAAAATGCATTCTATCTGCTATGGAGCAAAGACTGTTCTAGATTGTTCTTCAAGGTATGAAATAGGTGCTTTAGTTCCATCCGCTTCTATATCCTCCTTATATGGATACAAATCTGCCATGTTGAAAATGGGAGATATATTCAAACCTGCAAGTAGGGAAATCTCATATGCATTGGCAAAGAACTTCCTAAGTGTTTGGCAGGGGCCAATATTCTTCATCTTGAGTTTATTGTATATTCTGGTAGGAAATATCTCCTTTCGAAGGTGATCCAATACAAGGTCTCCAATCTAAAACTGCAATTACCTCCACTTTTGATCAACATACTTCTTGTATTGCTAATTTCTAGCTTCTATGTTTTGTTTCACCCTTTCTTGAATGTCATGAATGACTTGAGAAAAATCCTCTCCATTTTCACTTCTCTTCTCCATTCCAGCAATATCTCCAAGTTCCAACACACTTCTTGGGTGTATGCCATACATTACATAGAAAGAGCTAAAACCTGTACTTTTATTTAGAGAATCATTAGAGGCAAATTCAGCCCGTGCCAACATCAAATCCCAATTTTTGGGTGAACCACCAACAAGATACCTCAACATATTACCAAGGCTTCTATTCACAAACTCTATTTGACCATCCATTTGTGGATGATAAGCATAACTAAAGTTCAGATTTGTGCCCAATTTCTTCCATAGGGTCCTCCAAAAATGACCCACAAACTTAGTATCCCTGTCAAAAATTATGCTTCTTGGAATACCATGCAACTTTACAACTTCTTTGAAGAACAAATTAGCAATGTTAGTGGCATCACTAGTCTTCTTACAAGGTATGAAATGCACCATTTTCAAAAATCTATCTACCACAACAAAGACTGAATCGTTGCCCCTTTGTGTATGAGGCAAACCCAAAACAAAATACATACTCACCGAGTCCCAAGGCCTGGTTGGAACTAGTAATGGCTGATAAAGCCTATTATTTTGACTTCTTCCTTTAGCATGTTGAAATTTTTTGCATCTTTCCACATACCTCTTCACATTTGTTTGCATCTTTGGCTAATAATAATGGGTTCTCAATTGTAGATAAGTATTATCTTGTCCAAAGTGACTAGCAAGACTACCACAATGCTTTTCCTACAACAAATTATCTCTCATGGAGCCTCTAGAGATACACAACTTGTTCCCCTTGAACAACAAACCTTCCTAAATCATGTAATCCATCCATGGCTCTCTATTCCTGCAAATAGGATCATGGCAGGCTACAAATGCTTCTTTAAAATTTACATCTTTTGCATACAATTCCTTCAAACTTTCAAAACAAACACTATTAGTTTGCATTTCACATAACAACAAATTCTTCCTACTTAGACCATCAACAACTTTATTCATTTGGCCACTCTTATGTTTCAAAAAAAAATTAAAACCATAAAGATACTCAACCCACTTGGCATGCCTCTGATTCAATTTGTGTCGGCTGTTAATAAGCTACAAAGCATGATTATCTATATATACAATGAATTCTTTAGGAAGAAAATAATGTCTCCATTTTTTTAAAGCTTGAACCAAAGCATAGAATTCCAAATCATAAGAAGAATAATTCTTTGCATCATTTAACTTCTCACTAAAGTATGCTACTAGTCGAACTTCTTGACTTAGGACTGCCCCAATAGCCAACCCACTAGCATCACATTCCACTTGTTCAAAACACCTTGTCAAAATTAGGCAAAGCAAGAATGGGGTGCTCACTTACCTTATTTTTAAGAAATCTGAAATTTTCTTCAGCCTCCTTACTCCAAAAAAATGGTCTTTTATTCCCCTTAATAGTCTCCAGTATAGGTGCCACTACATGACAAAAATTTCTTATAAACTTTCTATAAAAACTAGAAAGACCATGAAAAACTCCTTACCTCCATTACACTTTTTGGTGTTGGCCAATTAAGTATGGCCTAAACCTTCTCCTTATCCATCTTTTTCCCATCTTTGGACACCACAAAACCCAAGTAAATCAGTTTAGTCTGTATAAACACACACTTTTTCATATTGATCTGCAATTTCTCTTCATGTAACCTCCTCAAAACCTACCTCAAATTTTCTATATGCTCCTCTTTGGACCTGCTAAACACCAAAATTTCATCCAAATATACAATCACAAATTTACCAAGGAATGGTTTCAAAACCTCATTCATTAGACTCATAAAAGTACTAGGGGCATTAGACAATCCAAAAGGAATAACTAGCCACTCATACAACCCATCGCTAGTCTTAAAGGTTGTCTTCCATTGATCCCCCAGTCTAATTCTTATTTGATGATAGCCACTTTTCAAATCTATCTTGGAAAAATACATAGATCCACTCAAACAATCCATTAGATCCTCTATTCTAGGTATAGGAAACCTCTATATTATAGTAGTCTTATTAATAGCCCTTGAATCAATACACATACGCCATTCCCCTCCTTTCTTTGGCACAAGTATTGTGGGAACATCACAAGGACTTAGGCTTTCCCTTATCAAACCCTTCTTCAAGATCAAGTCCTCCACTTGCTTCCTTATCTCCTCATTTTCCATAGGTGTTAACCTATAGGCAGCCTTCTTTGGAAGGCTATCTCCCATAATCAAATCCATATGATGGCTAATGCTTCTCATAGGAGGTAATTCATTAGGAAAATCATATGCAACAATATCCATATTCTCATTCAAAATATCTTGTACTTCAAAAGGCAAATCATCGAGTCTTGTAGAAGTCATTACACATCTAGGTTTAAGAGCCAAAGTAAACCCTACTTCCTCTTCTTTCAAATCATGAAGAAATTCCTTACCACTTACCACCATTACCTTACTACTACTGCTATTGTTGTTGTCCTCTTCTTTCTCTCTTATGGGCAACAAGGTATGCTTCTCTCCATCCTTTTCAATGGTATATGTATTCTCCCTTCCATCATGCACCACTTTCCTATCAAATTTACATGGTCTTCCAAGCAAAACATGGCACACATCCATAGGCATTACATCACATAAAATGCTATCTTTATAGCTCCCAATTTGAAAATAAACATAGGCCCGCTCACTAACCAATATTTGATGACCTTTTTGTAACCAAGAGACCTTGTACGAAGAGGGGTGTTTAATCCTTTTTAGATTTAACTTTTCTACCATCTCAGTTGCAACAATATTGTCTATGCTACCACTATCTATAATGAGTTTACAACATTTACCTTGTGACTTACACTTGGTTTTGAACAATTTTCTCTCATTTGAATTGGCTCTCAACTTTCTTTTTGTGGCTTCAACAACACCCTCTTGAGCAACAAGGACTCACCTGATTCTGGTTTATCCTTGCGGTGTACTAGTGACCCCACACTCTCTTTATTAGCTTGTATAATCTGATTACTCCTCTCAAATTTTGAATGTCCTTGTGATGATTTAGAGCATTCCCAACTCTTGTGCCCATATTGGTTGCGCTTAAAAAAATTTCTAGAAAATCCTCTACCTCTACCTTGTGAGCCACCCCTTCCATAAGACCTTCCCCCTTTGCTTTGATAACCACCTCTATCATTATTGGCTATCCCACTTGAACTTCCAGCCTCTTCTCCTTGATGATGCTGCTACCCCCTACTTTTTTGTTGCCCCCTTCCTCTAAAACCTCTTCCTCTCTTCTTCTCTTGCTGACTTCACTTCCTTTGTAACTTATCTTCTACCTTTAGGGAAAGTTGATAAGCCTCTTCTAGGCTTCTAGGGGACATAAGGATTATTTCATCTTGTAAACTATACTTGAGACCATTCACATATTGGGTTATTTTCTCCACATATTCCTCACCATGCCCTGATTTGATTACCAACTTGCAGAATTCCTCCATATAGTCTTTCACAAACATATCTTTCTACTTTAAATTCTACAATCTCTTAAATAGATTAGTTTGAAAATCACTTAGAAGGAATTTGGCCTTCAACTTGGTCACCATTCAATCCCAAGAGTTGATCTTCTCCTTATTCTTCCTTCTTCTCTCAGTTTGGACAAAGTCCCACCACATGGAAGCATGGCCCTTCAATCTAGTGCAAGAAAAAATCACTCTCCTTTCCTCTGCCACACCCTCATATTCAAAATACTTGTCCAAGTCATTGATCCAATTGATCAAATCTTCACCATTGAGGCTTCCTACATAAGTTGGCACCTCTACTTTGGGTTTAGAACCCACATTCATGGCTGTCCTCAGTAGTCTTTCCTCAAATCCTACTTGTTGCTCCCCATGTCCTTCGTCATTCTCTTCTCTTTGTTGTTCTTCCTCCTCATCACTTGCACCCTCATTAGGCGTCCCTCTTCTTTGTGCCCTCTCTAGGGCTTCCATTCTTGCAATCAGATGTTGCATCATCTAAGGAACTCCCTCACCATAGTCTCTTTTGGCTCTACCTTGGGCTCCTCCTCTGCCCATTCTCCTTGGAGGCATTCTAACTACTCACCAAAGCCCAATCACTTTAGGCTCTGATACCAAATGATGGTACACCTTGCTGATCACAAAAAAAATCAACTTCACAGTGAATTCAATTAAAGAGAAATTCAGTGATAATAATAGGAAGTTCAAAATGTCTCCTTAATAGTCTTAAACAATCCAATACAATGAATGACAAGAAGTATATAAATGCAGACTTTATTAACAATGATTTTAAATAAGACAATGTTATGAACCTGACTCCCCACTATTACATTCCCGTTACAAACATGACAATACATATACCATTGGCCTACAAATGTCGACCTTTCCTATGTGTAGCAAAATAGTTTTCTTTCGTGTCCTCGTGCCCGATTCTCTACATACTTGACCTCCTGTCGACTATTTTCTTTTTGTTTCTAGACTTCTCTAAAACCTTACCAAAACGAGAATTTTTGATCGACCACATACAAATAGCAATGGTGATCGGACATCTCCAAACTGACACCACAACGGTTGCATCCCAATTGTCGATGACAGTTAACCAACCGGGAGTGTATTACTACCAATAACTTTGACTACACAGATTTCTTGTCCCAATGATGAGAAGAAATAACACATTTGACACAAATTTCTTATCCCAACGATGATAAGAAATAACAACGACAAAAAAAAATTGAACTATCCATCTTCAAACAAAACCAAAGAAGTTTTATTTCCTCTAACTAGTATGCATAACCAACAACTAAACAAAGACCAAAATTAACAAAGAACAAAAAGGAAATGAAAGGGGAAGATGATGCCCCTGCGTCAATAAAATTGAGGAATGAAGGGACATTCCAAAGTAGTGATCCAATCTTGGGCTATGTAGACTCATATAAAGGGATAAAAGGCACTCTAGATCAAGAGTTTGAACCTAGAGTGACCTGTAGGGAAAATCAGTAGAATGGGACAAGGAGTGAGAAATACCAATCAAGTAGAGTGAATATTATTTTTTAATGGATTTGTTTTCTTTGATTTTCTTTTAGTTTGATGGATGAGAGCAATATTTTTCAAGTTGCATGCTTTATCTATGAAATATTTTACCTTTCTTTTTGATAGGTACATGTAAACCCCACACAACTAAGAGGATGCAAGGGGTCATCACTAAATTTTAGACCAAGCAACTTGTATAGATATCATGAAAGTGGAATAATGGTATATGATATGTGTTTATTTTAAAATACATTATGATGAGAAAAGAAAGTGGTGATTTTCCTACGAGTATCTATGAGTCACTAATGAGATCAAAAATTATAAAATATATCTATGGTATTTGAAAGGAAACTTTTAATCAATACACTTCACAAACACTTTTCTTAATAGCCAAGGTTGATTATCAAATTTAGGCCCAAATATTAAGACAACATTTTTGCTATACAGTGAATCTTAAGAATCAACCTCAAGTGATGGAAACAATAGCAATATTACATGTTCCTTAATAATCATATAATTACCTAGTTACACTCATATGTTATTGTAGACAATTATAAGTTCTTACCCAAAGACTCATCATCATGTATAGATGGATTGTATCACATACCATGACATTGCAACACCAAATATGCAATGTCATCCCATGACCACCACACCAGGGAAACAAAATTACTTATTTCCATGCTTGTGGAATCCTTCTAAACCTACTCTCTCCTTTGCTTCTTCTCATGATCAATGATAGTAAAATTCAACTTGCAAAACTATGTTTATTTTTTCTTGCATGACATAAGCTACTCATTTCACATAATTTTATATTTTTAAGGTTCCCATGGAGCACATGTACATAAAAAGATGGACTTACATGGTGAGATATAGTGGCTTTCATTACTTTATATGGACCTTACTATGATTTTATGTCTAAAGTTTATCTTGCATGCATCTTTTTGAGTGCTAACATACTTTGAGATACATGATCATTCTAGGATTCACATGCACCTCAAAGTAGGGACAATTTTTTTTTGATGGAATGACTTAGTACAAAATTTATATATCAATAAATGGAACAAGCTTTTGCAAAGTTAAGTTTATTCTCCCATGAATTACTCATCAGGTGTGCCATTTTCACATTCTAGCATAATTAGTCTTCTAGTATCCATATCCACACATATTTCCACATATCTAACATCTATTATGCCCATTACTATCAACTAAGCTATAAATTCATTCTCATCCTAGATATTACCACTTCCATGTCTTAGGAGGTTAATCCCATGGTGGCAAGACCAATCTTACACCCACAAATCTTATCCCCAAAATTTCAAACTTCAAATTCTAGTTTTGATTGAATCCTACTCATTTCCTACTCACTATGAGTTGTCTAGATACACATTTAACATGATTTATTATTGCGTACAAGAGTATTTAAAGGCATTCAGTTACATTTATTTAATCATCCTCTAATTTTTATTATATTCCAGTAATTTTGACATATCATTCACATTTAAGGAAGGATCATGCTAGGAAAACTTTCATTAAAGAATCTAAAAAGAATCTTGTCCCACATTAGGTCATTTTAGAGCATTTATATGTCTAAGGATTGTTGTCCTCAATATTTCCATAACTATGAATCTTTTTCACAATTATGAAGCTCTTATCAAGGGGATGACTTAGGAGAATATGAATATTGTGATTCAACAATCTCTCCTAGGTGTTTATAAACATCACAAGTCCTTGAAATTTAGTGAAGTACAATGAATCAAATAAATAAAAAAGAAAGATAACATACTATACTAGGTCAAATTTCTGCTTATGGAAAAGACATAGAGCTATAAATTTGACCCTTCATAGAGTTGGTAGGCTAATATGACCTTGAGATAAATTACAAATAGAAATAAACCAATTTCAATCCCCAAATAGGTAGATTTCAACATCTATAATAAATTCATGCACTTTCATTGTTCATAGAGTTGAATACATCTATATTTTGCATTTAATTTCCTAGCTTATTATTCATTGTTTTAATATTCGAATATTCAACTCTCAACTTTGTTGTCTAGATTAGTTTATGTACTTGCTGTTTGAATCGTTAATTAATTAATCTAAATGAAACTTCAATAATTTTTTATCTATCTATAACTTTCATTTATTTAGATTAAACAAATAAAAAATAAAGAGTATATTATGGTAGATCAAATTCATGCTTATAGGAAAGACCTAGAGCTGTAAATTTGACCCTTCATAGAGTTGATAGGCTATTACATATGATCTTGAGATAGATTACTAATAGAAAGAAACCAATTTCAATCTTGAGATAGGTAGATTTCAACATCTAGAATAAATTCATGCATTCCTCATTGTTCATAAAGCTAGATACCTTTATCTTTTGGATTTAATTTCCTAGCTTAGTATTCATTGTCTAAGAATTCTAATATTCAACTCTCAATTTTGTTATCTAGAATAGTTTGTGTACTTGTTTGAACCATTAGTTTATTAATATTAATGGCACTTAAAAAAATATCTATCACTTATATATCTATCTACCTTATCCAAATCCACATATTTCCACATATCTACCATTTATTATGCCCATTATTGCCTCCCATATCTAGACATTCATTCCCTTCCTAGATATTATCACTTTCATTTCTTAGGTCAATCCCATGGGTGCAAGATCAATCTTACACCCAAAATTTCAATCTTTAAATTTAAATTTTGACTAAATCCTACTCATTTCTTGTCCTCCATGAGTTATTTAGATACACATTTAGCATGATTATCCTCAATCTTTTCCACAACTATGAAGGTATTATCTAGGGGTTGACCTAGGAGAATATGAATCTTGTGATTCAACAATCTCTCCTAGGTTTTTATAAACACCACAAGACCTTGAAATATAGTGAAGTACAAACAATACAAAAAATTAAAAAGATAAAGCATACTATAATAGATCAAATACGTGCTTATGAAAAAGAACTAGAGCTATAAATTTGACCCTTCATAGAGTTGAAAAGATATTATGATCTCAAGATAGATTATAAATAGAACAAAACCAATTTCAATCTCAAGATAGGTAGGTTTGAACATTTACAATAAATTCATTCATTCTCATTGTTCATAGAACTAAACACCTTTATCTTTTGCACTTAATTTCCTAATTTCGTATTCATTGTTTAAGTATTCTAATTATTAGCCGATAGGCTCTTTATTGTGGGCTTTGCCCACGGAAAAGTCTCATGCCGGATTTTTAATGTCGTATTTGTAATGCCGGGAAATAAACTCCAAACATTATCTTCAGTCCCTCAAACTCTGATATTTGTGTTACAGACTCCGATATTTGTGTTACAGAATACGTCCGCCACATTTTGGGCCCATGCAAACAACTCGTAGTTTGTAGTGGCATGCGTGAAGAAACGGGCAGCTGAACTATATGATCTATTTTTAATTATTATATGCATTATAAAAAACTACAGTTAGGGCACCAACACTCACGCTTGAGAGACGGCACCGGGATTTTGTTGGAGAATGCCCACCGACGGCTTCAAGACTGCACTTCTCTCCAGTATCGCCATTGGATATCCATGAACTTAACACTTCACACGTCTTGTTATGCCCTGTTAACAACACTACCGCCATTGGATATCCATGAACTTAACACTTCACACGTCTTGTTATGCCCTATTAACAACACTGCCATTGGATATGCATGTAAAAAAAAACTACAGTTAGGGCACCAGCACTATGGTAACCTCACCGCCATTATGCTCTTTAAAATATTTCCTTCCATTGTGTTCTTTACAAGTTTTAGCTTATGTGAATGGTTTGAAGTAATTGTGTTCTTTACAAGTTTTAGCTTATGTGAATTGTTTGAAGCAGCAATCGAAGGAGTTTTTCCTGCATATTTTGCTCCTTTTTGCTCATCGTCATTGGTGTGCAGACACAATTTGTGCAGAATCTTGAGGTAAAATGTTATAATAAGGTTTATTTGCTTTTGTTTGTGCATATTTCCTTCCATTGTGTTCTTTACAAGTTTTAGCTTATGCGAATGGTTTGAAGCAATTGTGTTCTTACAAGTTTTAGCTTATGGGAATGGTTTGAAGCAGCAATCGAAGGAGTTTTTCCTGCATGTTTTGCTCCTTTTTGCTCATCGTCGTTGGTGTGCAAACACATTTTGTGCAGAATCTTGAGGTAAAATGTTATAGTAAGGTTTATTTTCTTTTGTTTGTTTAATTTTATTTTTTTGGGCATTTATCCTTTCAACAAAATATTTAATGTTTGTCTAGGTTTTTAAACCCAATAAACATAATCAGCCTGATTCTACCATGCCATTGAGCTAAAAGTTACGCAGATTTCTAATTATGGGTTATTGGTGGAAGTACATCTGATAGTTATCCACTGGAAACGGAAATAAATAATGTTCATCCAATCAAAATGAACGGTAAAATAAATAATGTTCATGCAAGTTACTCTATTTTGTGTGGATTTGGTAATGATACCAATCCTTATTGCATGATAAATGTGTGTCTCTGTATCTTTGAATTCTAGAATGGGTTTACCCGATTTCAATAGGTTGGTATGCTGTAAACTTTGAACTCTACAAGTGGGTGTGTGAGTTTTTGAATTCTTTAATTGGGTGTGCCTGACCCATTAATTTTTATTATGTTTTTGTGCCTGCACCTTTAAATTCTATAAGTAGATGAGCCCAAACTATTGATTTCTATTACTATTTATGACTCTTATACCCCTACATAGCCTAATTCCTCTATTATATGACTGGCCCAAAATAAGAAGGCTTAGACTGATATGTAACCACTTTTTTATCAACAATCATACTTTTCTTAGAGATATTACATGTCTGTGGGGCTCAGCTACTAAGAACTGCCCACTGCACTATACATAATGATAAGACATCATTATCTACGAAGTTTTCACATTCACTGTCCTTTGTCAAGAAACCCTTAATTGCATGATTGTCCCTGAGTTAGTGTTTTAAGGTCATTGTATCATATATTGTTATGACTGTCTCCTTTTCATTCTTTTTTAATCTTCAAAAATTACCTTATTTTAAAGGCTTAGGGGAAGGCCATCTGATCTTGTGCTAAACAAATTAATTAATAATTTCCCAATAAAATTAAGGAATATGTTTCTTTTTGTTAGCCTGGAAATACCTATTGCCAACTTCATATCGAACTACAAAAAGTTAAGTATGAGCGATTGAAGCTTAAGAGAAGAAACCCACTTCTAAAACTGGGTGGGCCAAGAAGTTCTTGTCAAAAGAAGCTAAGCTCCAAAGAAAATGGTATTATCTAGACTGTTGAGGAAATTGGTCTAACACAGATGTCTCAGTGCAAGAGTGGAAACCCTCAAATTTCTCAAAGGTTTGCAATTCCCTCGGGAATATTTGATCTACTCGATCTTTCAGAAGTTCTGACCATGGATGCCTAGAATGATTGTCTCAGCCCTGAAGACAAATATCATCTGCGTTCTTTTCTGCTAGAAGAAAATAAATCTGACTCATTAGTGGAATCTCTGATGAGGTCTAAGGATCAGTTGTTTAGGCATTTCACATTAATGCAATGTTTTTGTTGTTTTATGGTTAAGAGGTTCATGTGAGTTATACTGCAATGGCATTGTTTGTGCCCCCTTGTCTTTTGTTAAAGCCAAAAATCTGGCGCAGTTAACCAAATCCAAGAAATATTAATTGCACATTGATGGTATTTTTAGTAGTTCTATTGTCAAACTATTAAGCATGCATGACAGTCTACTGTTGGATTTGAATATTTCTAATTTTTTTCTTCATCAATAAAAATTGCAGTCTATTGATTACATGATTTTTTTCTAAATCAATAGTCTACATCATATTTTATGATTTATCACTAGAATGGGCAAGCAAGAGAAGAGAAATATTCAGTCTAAAATTAGACTATATTCTCAAATCTTAAAAACAACTGAATAATATTATAATTCTAATATATCATATTGTATCTTTCCTTTAGTTTAGATGTTTGTTGTATTTAAGCTTTTAATGCTTTCTTTTTTAAATTGATGCAAGTTTTAAATGTTTGATTCAAAATATTTTGATTTAATTTGGTTTGCATGATTAATCTGTATAAATAATCAGATTATTTGTACATAATTTGATTTGTCTGATTAATCTCTTTAAATTTTTATGTTATCTTTATTAAGTTTTAAATGCGATTAAAATAATTAAAATGTTAAATACAGCAACAAAAATAGAACACATAGATGACATGAATTTACTGATTCACCATTAAAAAAATACATGCACAAGAAAGTTTGATAATAGTCTCTTTATTCAATGCAGCAATTTTACAATAGTTTTTAGTTTTCATCCATATATTACAAGGGATAATTCCCCCAATTTATAAAATGTATTGAGACTATGATATGATAAAATAGGAGCAGTAAGAGAAAATCAAAGAACATGCTGGAATGTGAACAGTCAGTGGCGGACTTCACATATTAACAGTCTTTATACCTTCTTGGAGATGTTGTTTGATAATATAATTTGCATTTCAGTGTTTGCAAGGGATCTGAATAGATTTATTTGGGGCAAGGCTTCTATAATCAAGTATAAATAATTATATGCCAAGGTTCTCATGAACATTTGAACAGCAATTATTTGATAATAGATGAATAGATTTATTTGGGGCAATGCTTCTATAATCAAGTAATAATTACATGCCAAGGTTCTCATGAACGTTTGAACAACAATTATTTGTTAATTCTTTATCATTTTGATATAATGTGAATGATAAGTTTTTATATATGATAATATGAATAGAGCACATTCTTATTCGATTTTACACATGTCACAATATTGTGAGGATATAAATTTGATTATTGTTTATTCGCTTCTTATCAATAGCTGGATTTGGTTGTTACCACCATCCACTCATCATTTAAGAGGGTTTGATCCACTCGTCTCAGCAGCCCTCCACAAGTGGCCAACACTTATACATGATCTGTAGTATAAACTCAGTGAGTTTGATTATTGTCATTGCAATTTGTATGTTTCCACACCAAAAATTGAGGCCAGTAAACTAACAAATACTTTTGTGGCCTCCCATTTTAAAACTTTTAAGACACTCCTTCCTATCGTGGGTAGGCCTTATTGAGAGATTATTAGCGGTCCAACCACTACTTTTAGTGAGATTATTTTGTTTTTTATGCAATAAGTTCCAGCTACTCTTACCAAATCTCTACAACTTTGTACAGATAGACTGTTGGCTGTTATTGGCAATGTAATGTTCGGTAGCTTCTCACAAGAGGTAATCACAATTTTCTCCAAGAAGCTGTGTCTAGAAAAAGTTGCTGAATCCTCAAGCTCAGGACAATAACTAATTTATGACTGTTTAAGCTCAAATGAAAAGTATCCATTCTCTTTAAGGAAAAAAATCCACCTACACTCCACATAGACCATTCTAAAGGAGGTTAAATTCCCAAACATATAAAGTGCAGATTCATTCCAAGAACTTGGAAAACATTTCACAGAGCTTGGACGTCATGGCATACATGGTCATCTTGGATTCCATGGTATACATGGCTGACCTCATGCCATACATGGTCATATCAGCAATTGTAGGTACCACATGCCCAATTTTCCACTCACCTTCCTCCACATATAACGTGTACTTCTTCTTCAGCATTCCATACTTAAATAGAATATCTGCAATTTCCTTACTATGGTCAGCCCAGTCTACCACTGTAATTATCCATTCTCCTTGATGCACGTTAAGTCTGAAGGCAAAGAAAGGATCGTCAAAAAATGATTTATTTGCATCCTCTAGCGAAGTAGAGCTACCAACCACAATCACAAAGCAGGTGATAATTGTAATCCAACTTAACCATTTGACATCAATTTTCTGAGGACCAATACTAGCATGAGAAGACATATATTGATTTAAAGTTGCTTCCACTCCATCCACTGCTTTAACAATCACACATGTGAAACGTGGTGGAACACTCTGAAATAAAAGACAAAACACTCTCAGTTCATCCACAGTAAATTCCTTTCAATTACAGGTCACTTGAAACATCACTTGTGAAAATCTAGGCAAAACAAATTACAAAACAAAGCTGAAGGTCAATAGTGGAATATAAACACTCCCTTAAAAATGAGATTTATGATTGGCTGTTAAAAGGAGTCTTCAAATCAATACCTTCAACTTGGCAATGCAATTCCAAATTTTTGCATTGCTCAACTGATGACTGTTGTTGGCAGCATAGTGTTCTGGACCTTTGAGCTTTGTATATAAAGCATTCAACTATATCATTGGTAGTTGAGTTTGTAAACTGGTATATGTCTAACAGATCCATACATTTTTATGAAGCTTAATTGTTAGCAACTACGAGGTTCAATAAAAATTGATCAAGGTATTATTGTGCCTGGAGTGAGAGCATTGATCACCACATTCAACTCTAGGGTCTGTGAATCCATCCTAAGAACCTTAAAAAACTGTCACAAAGCATTTTCAGATGATTTGAAGCTTCAAACTGTTTACAAGATTGCAGAAGCATTTCCTAGAAGTATTTTACAGAAATGTTAGATCCCACAAGCACTAAATAGAAGTGTTCACACAACTAAAAGATTGCATAAGCACACTCATATTTCTGTGAAATGTAAGATAGCTCATTATAATGTGGTAACCTGATAATAAATAGATTATGTTTTCAAGTTAGGGCATCTCCATTATGATAAACTAATGAAAAAAATTATGAACAATTGTTAGGAAGCTTCAATATATGCCTCTATAATAACTAGCAAGAAAAATTGAAATATAGTATATGCCCCTATAATAACATTTTTTCATTTAAAAGATTGCTTCTGGAATCAGTTGTGTATGTTTTCGTATATACAGTTGATTTCAAAAGCAGCCTTTTAAATTCTACATGGGCTGTGGAAAACTCATGCCAACTAATATTTTATCACTTGTTAGTTGTTACTACTGCATACCATTGCTTGTGCTGATTGTGTGGATGGATGAATTGTGCCCAATTTTTAAGAGTTTTTCTAATAAACAGTCTGCTTGGGTATGGGTTTCATGTTCTGCAGCGCGGTGATTCCTTTATTGGGAGAGATTACAATTTTGCTCCTTTTTGCTCATCGTCATTGGTGTGCAGACACATTTTGTGCAGAATCTTGAGGTAAAATGTTATAGTAAGGTTTATTTTCTTTTGTTAGTGCATATTTTTCTTGACTCTTTTAATTTTATGTTGATTGTTTTTTGAATAAACATTATTCTTGTTTTCCCTCTGCAAGCAGATTCGGGGCGATTGGAAGACAGTTGTAGGCATTAACAGAGAAGGAGAGCACATTAGAGCTATCTGCTTAAGAGAGGTTAGATTCTTTATCATAGAATACCAAGAAAAGATCTGTGCCTTGATCCTTCCTCTGTATTTGTGGGTGAATTTTCTTTCTCACTTGTAATTGTGAAGTCCACATTCACGATATACACAATTTTATTTCTTTTGTTGGACAATAGATTAGACACAGCTTGATAGTCTTCTGTTTCCTTAGTATTTCAATGATGAATATTTTATGGGTGGTTTTTATTTAATCATCATTACTCTGCATTGAAAGCCCCCACTTCTTATCAATAGCTGGATTTGGTTGTTACCGCCATCCACTCATCATTTAAGAGGGTTTGATCCACTCGTCTCAGCAGCCCTCCACAAGTAGCCAACACTTATACCCAATATGTAGTATAAACTCAGTGAGTTTGATGATTGTCATTGCGATTTGTATGTTTCCACACCTAGGATTTGTTAATCAAGGGCAAAATGCTTTTTCAATGCATTTACCATGATAGGTGCAAACATGTTATTTCCACTCCATTTTCGAGGAAATATGTATGAGGCCCATAAACTTTGTTAATTTGATATTTGATTATGAACCAGCCGCCAAAAATTAAGGCCAGTAAACTGACAAATACTTTTGTGGCCTCCCATTTTAAAACTTTTAAGACACTCCTTCCTATCGTGGGTAGGCCTTATTGAGAGATTATTAGCGGTCCAACCACTACTTTTAGTGAGATTATTGTGTTTTTTATGCAATAAGTTCCAGCTACTCTTACCAAATCTCTACAACTTTGTACAGATAGACTGTTGGCTCTTATTGGAAATGTAATGTTCGGTAGCTTCTCACAAGAGGTAATCACAATTTTCTCCAAGAAGCTGTGTCTAGAAAAAGTTGCTGAATCCTCAAGCTCAGGACAATAACTAATTTATGACTGTTTAAGCTCAAATGAAAAGTATCCATTCTCTTTAAGGAAAAAAAATCCACCTACACTCCACATAGACCATTCTAAAGGAGGTTAAATTCCCAAACATATAAAGTGCAGATTCATTCCAAGAACTTGGAAAACATTTCACAGAGCTTGGACGTCATGGCATACATGGCCATCTTGGATTCCATGGTATACATGGCTGATCTCATGCCATACATGGTCATATCAACAATTGTAGGTACCACATGCCCAATTTTCCACTCACCTTCCTCCACATATAACGTGTACTTCTTCAACAATCCATACTTAAATAGAATATCTGCAATTTCCTTACTATGGTCAGCCCAGTCTACCACTGTAATTATCCATTCTCCTTGATGCACATTAAGTCTGAAGGCAAAGAAAGGGTCGTCAGAAAATGATTTATTTGCATCCTCTAGCGAAGTAGAGCTACCAACCACAATCACAAAGCAGGTGATAACTGTAATCCAACTTAACCATTTGACATCAGTTTTCTGAGGACCAATACTAGCATGAGAAGACATATATTGATTTAAAGTTGCTTCCACTCCATCCACTACTTTAACAATCACACATGTGAAACGTGGTGGAACACTCTGAAATAAAAGACAAAACACTCTCAGTTCATCCACAGTAAATTCCTTTCAATTACAAGTCACTTGAAACATCACTTGTGAAAATCTAGGCAGAACAAATTACAAAACAAAGCTGAAGGTCAATAGTGGAATATAAACACTCCCTTAAAAATGAGATTTATGATTGGCTGTTAAAAGGAGTCTTCAAATCAATACCTTCAACTTGGCAATGCAATTCCAAATTGTTGCATTGCTCAACTGATGACTATTGTTGGCAGCATAGTGTTCTGAACCTTCGAGCTTTGTATATAAAGCATTCAACTATATCATTGGTAGTTGAGTTTGTAAACTGGTATATGTCTAACAGATCCATACATTTTTATGAAGCTTAATTGTTAGCAACTACGAGGTTCAATAAAAATTGATCAAGGTATTATTGTGCCTGGAGTGAGAGCATTGATCACCACATTCAACTCCAGGGTCTATGAATCCATCCTAAGAACCTTAAAAAACTGTCACAAAGCATTTTCAGATGATTTGAAGCTTCAAACTATTTACAAGATTGCAGAAGCATTTCCTAGAAGTATTTTACAGAAATGTTAGATCCCACAAGCACTAAATAGAAGTGTTCACACAACTAAAAGATTGCATAAGCACACTCATATTTCTGTGAAATGTAAGATAGCTCATTATAATGTGGTAACCTAATAATAAATAGATTATGTTTCAAGTTAGGGCATCTCCATCATGATAAACTAATGAAAAAAATTATGAACAATTGTTAGGAAGCTTCAATATATGCCTCTATAATAACTAGCAAGAAAAATTGAAATATAGTATATGCCCCTATAATAACATTTTTTCATTTAAAAGATTGCTTCTGGAATCAGTTGTGTATGTTTTCGTATATACAGTTGATTTCAAAAGTAGCCTTTTAAATTCTACATGGGTTGTGGAAAACTCATGCCAACTAATATTTTATCACTTGTTAGTTGTTACTACTGCATACCATTGCTTGTGCTGATTGTGTGGATGGATGAATTGTGCCCAATTTTTAAGAGTTTTTCTAATAAACAGTCTGCTTGGGTATGGGTTTCATGTTTTGCAGCGCGGTGATTCCTTTATTGGGAGAGATTACAATAAAAAAGAAACACTGCACTGCCCCATTGAAGATACTTTCCCTGTGGATTTTATTATTGAGAGTAAAATGATTTGATTTTGGGTTTTATCTTCTTCACATATTTGTAGAAATGCCGCCACATATTTTTCAACAAAGTTATTTCTCCTTGTAAGAGCTAAAGATAAAAAAAATTGAGCGCATAGAATCTTAGGTAGAAGAGTAGGGAAAAATTTATGAAAGCATTTCTTGAGCAAAAGTCTTAAAGACACAGTTTTGGCCTTAGCAACATCCATATTGTCTTAGATTTGTGCTCAAGTCAACATCCACACCCTCTCAGAAAAGTTATCTCGGATAGAAAGGTAGAGCAAGTTTTATGAAAGTAGAATAAATTTTATATATACGTTTTTAGGAGGTAAAGGAGGAAAATTTTATGAATAGGGAAATAAATGTTCTTCGGCAGTAGAGTAGGGTAGGTTTTAGGAAAGCAGTTTACATACAAAGTCTTAGGTTGTTTTTTGGACAAGGTAACATCCATACTGTCTTGGATTTGAACCTGAATCAACATCTACACTCTCAGGAAAATACTTTCTATAAGTGAAGGTTTAATTCTATGAGTGAATGTTTAATTCTCTTTCCAGTTTCAAAAAAATCAGCTTAATATTTTCAACAGTGCTAGAGTTGATAGTTTCCATTTTTCACAGTTTACGTTTCATAGCATCGTTTTCAGTTTTAAAACTTTATAGAAGATTCAGGAACAATTTGGTTCAGATTCCAGTTTATCTTAAGTTTCAGACCTATGGATTGTACTGTATTATGATTTATATCATCAACGTTTCAAATCACATTCTGTGATCCATAAACAAGATAAACAAAGCAAGAGAATTTCACAGTACATCCTGATGATGCATTACAGAGTGTGATCTGAAATGTTGATGATAAAAATCATTGCACAGTAAAATCCAAAAACACTTGTATCCATACTGTGGATTGTGGAAATTTGATAACTTACTAAAATTGTTGAACCAGAATTCAAAGGTATTGGATTGATGAGTCATGACCAGACAAACCTTGATATTACTATTTTCTTGTAACTTGACTTTGGTATAGTTCTGGAGAGATTTTTTCATAGGGTTTACAACTTGAGTTTTTTATTACCTTCAAAAAAGGGCCACATGATGAAGCAGATTGCATTTTTTAATTTATGTATTCAGTTCCTAATTCATGAAGTTCAGGATTATACAACACCATACAGTGCCCTCAGAAAATTGACTATCAATCTTAATAGCTCACAGGACTGCTCACACTTAGGCTTCACCATTTATAATGCATGTGACTATAATATGATGTTATCTATTAAATTATTGAACTTCTGTCATCAATTTGTTTTCTTTTCAATCATGTGGCCCATTCCCTCATGTGATGTATTTTCAACACATTTTTTCAATTTTTCTCCTTCACATGTAGAGTGCCATATAATTTTCTACAAGAGGCACTCTTCTAGCCTCTTGGCACCTTGGTCATTCTCACCATCACATTTCAGTAGGAAAAATAAATCATATTAAATGGCACACCTTAAGCATAAGGAAGACCAACATTAGTTACGTCTTGTTCTTATCTTCAACATTTAGCTGAATTTCAGTGGCAGTCCGTTTCTCTCTCTCATACTTATAGATTGCTCCCTCTGGATGCTTGCATATAATGACATAATACATGACAAAAATCCTCAAAATATGAGTGCCTGCACATAAACCATAGAACATTTAGTATTTACAGGCCATCAATACAAATCATAAATCAAATCAAAATACATTTATAGCAATTCCAATCATCTAAGTCCATCATATGGCTATTTGCAGACCCTCAACATCAAGAAGATTTATAGATGCCATAGAATCTTGTATCCACATGATGATTTACAGACCCTCACAACAGTGATTTTAGACATCATAGACATAAACTGAAACAGCCAGAGACGCTTTGTTGCAAACCTGAAAATATAGAATGTTAGTATGAATAGTATCATATATTCTTCAAACTCACTACAGAACAATCAAACTATGGCTGACAATAGTGTATGGCTCTCAATGGTGTTTGTATTTGTAGTTATGTTTTGCTCTTTCTGTTAATTGTTTTTGTTTTGACAATAATATTTTTAATACTTCATTTTTAACTTTCCTTTTTGTTAATTCTTAATTTTACATTTATATTGTTTGTAGCTATGTCTACATTATTGACTACAAATGCAATCAAGCTTATGAACGACGACAATCTAGGCTTGGATCCTCATCTCCAAGTATTAGCTACCTCAAACTTTGGCCGTGGTGCTGAGAGAAACAATCGATATAGAATAGACCTTTCTGATGGAGAGCATAAACAAAGAGCATCATTGCCACAAAAGTACAACCACTATATAACTTCTAAGCAAATTCACAAGGGATCTATTATACAACTAACAAAATACAGTTGTCCAATGATTTGTAGTTCAAGGTTAGTATGAAAGTTCAATACTATTTCTATACCTTATAATTCAGTTTTCAACTTCTACAATATATTACTAATTATATTTTTACTTACAATTACGTAGGTGGATTGTCATTTCACAACTAGAGCTTGCATGTACAGATCATGCCATCATTGGTGAACCTGTCTTCCTATTTCCAGAGCAAGAGGAACATCTACAGAACGATGCTACAGATACATTTGATTATCTTGTATCACCAACAACCCCAAACTCTAAAAAAATGATGTTTGGCATAGACCCATCTTAATCTAAGAAGGATGTATCTATTAGCATCAGTCCTATCAAAAGTTTGAACCCTTTTCAAACAAGGTGGACTATCAAAGGCCGTGTAACTATGAAAAAAGAAATCCACCGGTACACCAATCAAAAGGGAAGTGGACAAGTTTTCAGCTTTGATATCATAGATAGTGAACACACAGAAACACGTGTCACTTGCTTCAATGAAGTTGTAGACATTCATTTTGGAAACATTAATATTGGATCTGTATATTCATTATCTGGTGGGACCATTAAATCTGCTAATAAGCTTTACAACAAGCTAAATAGTGGAATAGAAATTACCTTAATGGTTGAATCAAAGGTGACAGTCTGTGAAGATGACCTCTCTATTCCAAAACATCAATTCTCTTTCACACCTATCAAGGAAATTGTGAGTAAGAGTAATAATTCAGTTGTGGATGTTATTGGAATTGTTGTTTGTGTAGATCCAAGCTCTAATATAAGGAGGAGGGATGGTACAGAGGTTTTGAGGTGGGGCATCAAGATATTAGATATGTCTGCATCAACTATAGATGTAACTTTATGGGGACCAACAACTCAGAAAGAAGGCACAAAACTTCAACACATGTACCACTCAGAACAAACCATTGTTCTAGCTATTAAAAATGGACATGTTTCTGACTATAATGGAAAGGTAATAAGAACATTTGTAACTACACACCTATCCATAGATTCGGATATAGAAGAAGCAAAACAACTTAAAAATTGGTATGCACAGAATGGGGCTAATATTGTACCTTCCTCCACAAAGCTTGATGATATGCTTCCTATTATCACAAGAATGACAATTGCAAACATTCGAGAACAATCAGCAAAAATAATACAACCCATCCAATTCATTGCAAAGGCAACAATACTATTCATCAAATCTAACTCCTTCTGTTATCCAGCTTGTCCTCTTCAATCAGATGGAAAACAATGTAAGAAAAGGGTTATTCAAAATGAAGAAGATAAATGGTATTGCTCAAAGTGTGCAGCAACATTTGCAGATTGCAATTATAGGTACATACTTCAAGTCAAACTGGAGGATCACACAGATATAATATGGGCAGTTGCATTTGATGAGATAGCAACAAAAATCATGGGTATGTCTGCACAAGAACTATATACACTGCAATTTAATCATGAAGCAGAGACAAGTACCAAAGATGTAATAAGAAGTGTTATCCTTACACAATTCTTATTCACACTGTCATGCAAAAATGAGACATACAATAATGAAGAGCGCTTGAAAGCAACAATCATTAACGTTGATAAGATAGATTTTACTGCAGAGAGCAAATTCTTGGTTTCTAAAATCAATGACATGTGCAGTGATATGAACAATTAGGAATACATTCCTTATTTTCTATGAAACAGTGTATATATTATTATACTTGTATATATTCTTGTACTGATTTGTGAATAAAAATCACATTGTTAGCCATGGCCTCTATTTTTAATAGAGCTTTTTCTGATAGATAAATATTCTGTATTTTTCTCTATTTAGTGAAATTGCATCAACTTTCTACATTGAAGTACTTTCATGTTTCTCAGCTGCCCAACTGAACACTTTTGACAACTTCATGTAATTGGCATTTAGTTCAAATGTATAATTCTCAATTCCTATTTATTTGCATTGACTGCATTTCAACTTGCATAATTTTCTGCTAATTACCACAATCTCTATTAAGCTGAATTAATCATCTTTTGTTTTCTGATGAATAAGCTAATGCATTATAAACTCTGAGTGGCAAACAATAATTAGGAATCAGGATAGAAATTTATTTTCCTTCAATAGCTGATTATGGCATGGATTTATTTGTCTTCAAGAGCTGATCAGTAGAGTGCGAATGATCTTATTCAATTAACAATTTCATTTCCTCTTTGAGTATGTGTTCTTTCAGTATCCTTTAATTAAGGAAAACAACCAATCATTCTAGGTTTTGGGTTAATGATTCGATTTCCTCTTTCAGTATGTGTTTTTTCATTTGATTTTGTAAGTTTCCACAGCACTGGCTTCTACCCATTGGTGTACACAGCATGAAATATAAAGTACCCTGTTCACTATATGATACAGAAACATCTAATAAAGAAACAGAAAAACAGTGCCAAATAGTAAAGATTGAACTAGAAGACCTTCCAGATTCTTTGTCATGCAATTGTGAGCTTACAGAAGTTATGGATTCTAGCATCTATGGTAGATAGTGTACTTGTAGAAAAAGCCCACAGGATTTTTAGCGATATATATCTCTTAAATGATAAATATAGCAAGTGGTTTTTTTAATGAATTGTATATTTTACTTAATCAAATAATTGCAATGAAATGTGACATTGAACTGGTCAAAACAACTGATGAAATATACAGTAAAATGATTCAAGAACCATTGTCTGTGTTTTAAACAGTTAAATTCAAAGTGTATATTATATTAAAAACCTTGCAAAGAGACTCATTGACGTAAATATAGCAAGCCATGGTGCAATAAAAATTCCCTTCTCTCATGAAACTTTTTAAAATCTCGTGAATATTTCATTTTAGAATGATAGAAGCAAGCATACACTGCCAAATAACAAGCTTGCACTTTGCTTTGTGTCAGATAAACATAACCTAGAATATCTAAGAGTAAATCCTTAATAAACCTATATTTACTAGACATGTTTGTGAATACAGTGGTAAAAACTACATTTATAGCAGTTGAAGCAGCTTTGTGGCCCAAGGCAAAAAAAAAGCACCAGATAGTGTCCAAATCCTATCGCAACAGAATTTGTACTTTCTTTAATAACATTTGTCTCGAAGGAAATCAAAACAAGCATTAATAATTCCTTAATTTAAACATGCCTAAAACCATATAGATAATACCAAGTCTTCAACAACTTTTATGCAGCTACCCACCTTAAATAGATATGCCCCAAAGTGCAGCTCCAACCTAATCTAAGATCATTTTCAATGTACAAAAAACTACGCACAAAATATACAAAACCTCATATTATGAAGAATGAATATCACATCAATGAATCTTTAAAGACCACAAGTTGACCCATTCATATTCTGGCTTAGTTAACCAGATCCAAGAAATATTAATTGCATATTGATGGTATTTTTAGTAGTTCTATTGTCAAACTATTAAGAATGCATGACAGTCTACTGTTGGATTTGAATATTTCTGATTTTTTTCTTCATCAATAAAAATTACAGTCTATTGATTATGTGATTTTTTCCTTCATCAATATTCTACATCATATTTTACGATTTATCATTAGAATGGGCAAGCAAAAGAAGAGAAATATTCACTCTAAAATTATAATATATTCTCAAATCTTAAAAAACAACAGAATAATATTATAATTCTAATATATCATATTGCATCTTTCCTTTAGTTTAGATGTCTGTTGTATTTAAACTTTTAATGCTTTCTTTTTTAAATTATTGCAAGTTTTAAATGTTTGATTCAAAATATTTTGACTTAATTTGGTTTGCATGCATGACTTACTATGATTAATCTGTATAAATAATCAGATTATCTGTACATAATAATCTCTGTAAATTGCTATGTTATCTTTGTTAAGTTTTAAATGCAATTAAAAGAATTAAAATGTTAAATACAACAACAAAAATAGAACACAAATGACATGAATTTACTGATTCACCATTAAAAAATACACGCACAAGAAAAAATCATAATGGTCTCTTTATTCAATGCAGCAATTTTACAGTAGTTTTCATCCATATATTACAAGGGATAATTCCCCCAATTTATAAAATGTATTGAGACTATGATATGATAAAACAAGAGCAGTAAGAGAAAATCAAAGAACATGCTAGAATGTGAACAGCCAGTGACAGACTTCACATATTAACAGTCTTTATCATCAAGTATAAATAATTATATCTCAAGGTTCTCATGAACATTTGAACAATAAAAAATCCAAATAAACATTGATTTGACAACTAGATGGGACCATTCTATTTCCATTTAAAATGTTTATTTGTCAATTTGATGGCAATTTGTTTTTACATTTGCAGCGCATCATTTTATTGTTGAAGAGTTGCAAAAGGAAAAAAGATTGTTAATAATTAAACGTCATTCTCACAAAAACAAGTCAGTCACTTTTAACTATTTCTTTCAGAAAATTTTATTTTTCATTAAGCTTATTTCCTCTTCCATTGTAACAATTCATTGCATTTACTTTGCTTATTACTATTAGTAATTAGTTAAGTTTGTAGCTTGTAAGTGCAATAGATATTTGGGTAGTATAGGGTTATGATTAAGCTTGTTTTTATATAGAAGTAAGTAAAAAATAGAGGACTTTCCATTTTCTAAATAATTGAGATCCATAAACTACTCTCAAATCTCCTAATTCCACTTATTCAAATAGCAAATTATGGCATTACTTCCATAGATAATAAAACTAGAACCATTGTAGGTGGCCCTGCGAACTATATCTATGTCATGTAATATCCAAAATTAGTTATTTCAATATTGCATGTTTCATTTACATTTTATTCATCTCAGCTACATTTTTTCATTATATACTATTGTAATTGCATTCATTTTTTCATTCCATATGTAGATGTACAAAGAAATACAACTTTCTTGTATTAGTCCATGTCTTTTTCTCATTACTATTAGAAATCATGACTCCTATTTTGAATTACAGATGATGGACACTAGAAACGAAAAAAGTCAAACTGAACCCCGTCAAATAGAACTTCAAAGAATACAAAGTCGTAAAAGAAGTCGAGAGTACTATTCTCGTCATAAAGAAGAAATTATTGCTCGTCGTCACCTGCAAAACATACAAAAACAAACACCAAATGAAATAGATACTACACCATCAACGAGCAACAACAGTAACTTCATGATCGCATCAAAAAAATTCTGACACAGAATAGATGCTCTATCAAATTTACAAACATCCACTATATGTAAGGAACGCTACCCTGGCATGCTTGTTCAATCATCTAATGATAATTGTATTTGTAAACGATGTTTCAATGAGAAAGGCGTTCATCGATTTTCATCACTTAATAATATGGACCCAGGAGAACAACCACCTATGTTGCAAAAAATCACTCAAGTAGAAGAGATGCTCATAGCAAGGGTAAACCCAATATTACAAGTAACCCACGCTCGTGGAGGACAATATAAATACAACGGCCACACAATTAGCTTTCCACAGGACATAAAAAGTATTGCCAAAATACTTCCACATAGAATTACAGACCTAGATGTCCTAATAGTTCGAAGATTGCATACACAAGGAAACTATTACGACTGTTATGTAAGTAGGAGTCGTATTATAGAAGCATTGCAATACAAGATCAAATATGACCCATACTATAGCGATGTTGAAATAAATGCATCCTACTTAGAACAACTCCCTGAAACAAGTACAAACATTTCAGACATGCTTCACACCATAGAATTTGTCGAAGAAATAGTCCTACCAAACAACGAATCTAACGTTAACGATCAACATGATCAAGATGCATCAACATACACATCATCATTTATGGTAAGCCTACCAGGTAGACGTCGTGAGCTAGATATCATTAAACAAACACTACAAATTGAACACCCAACAAATAACATTATTGATTGGCCTGAAATAAGCTCTTCTCCAATAAATGAATACAATACTGAAGGCCTCTTTGATATGGCATTTCCCACACTCTTTCCAGATGGAAAAGCACTACAAATGCAAGCACGAATTAGAGAAGTACAAATGCATGAATATGCATTACATCTAATGAGATTCCATGACCAAAGATTTGGAAGGCATCCAAGGTTTCGATATTTTATCTCCAACCTTATGATGCGTCATCGTAGCCAAGGACTTGCAACGGTTTTCCTTAAAAGAAATGTAGAAGAAAACATACCAGCCACTATTGAAAACCTTCATACACACTTGAAAAATCTTCCTAACGAACAGTTAGCTGAGCAACTTATGCATTTCGGATCTACCATGAGAGGGACAAGACCATATTGGAACAAGTGTCGTACTGATCTAACAAATATGATCAACCAAATAGGCTCGCCCACTCTATTCTTCACATTAAGTGTAGCAGATACAAAATGGCCAGATTTACAACGACTACTCTCAAATGATATAAGATTTACAATGCAATCAAATAAAATTCGCACAGATAACATAATCAATAACCCCCATACCACATCCCTATATCTACATCAACGATTCACAATATTTCGTGAGGAGGTCATTGAAAAGCTCCTCCATACAAAAGAATATTGGTATAGGTATGAATGGCAACATCGAGGGACCGCACATGTTCATGGATTCCTTTGGCTAGAAAATGCTCCAGACATGGACAAACTTGATTGGAAAGATAACTTAGAAGTGGAAAGAGCAAGAAAATTCTTTGACACATACGTTACTGCTTGGAACCCTCGTGCTATATCTAATGGAAACAACACAACACATCGATCTCCACTTGATGATCCATGTTTGTTAAACACAGCTGAAATCTTTAGTACAAATCCCTCTCATGACTATGAGGAGTTAATTAATCGCGTCCAAAGGCACACAAAATGCACGGAGGGAACATGCCTACGTAAGAAGGGGAAAAAATTAGAATGCCGATACAAAGCTCCATGGAAAGAACAAATTATCTCTACATTATCATGTGACAATGATGGTAAAAAAAAATATGAACCAGCAAGAAATGATGATAGATTAAACATACATAATCGAGAAATGATTTCAATATGGAGAGCAAATATAGATTGCCAACCTGTCATCTCACGAACACTTGTTCTCAAATACATTGCCAAGTATGCATCAAAATTAGAGAAAAAATCAGAGAGTTGTGTTAATATGCTTACAAGAATAGCTACAAATCAAAAACCTAAAGACAAAGCTTTAACAGCATACCGAAAATTCATGACAAAACTAGTAGTTGAACGTGATATCGGAGCACAAGAAACATGTCATATGCTCCAAAAATTGCCCCTTGTCATATGTAACCGATCATTTATGTCATTGAATGTTGGCCGAAAAGAATTTCACCGCTTCACAAGAACAACAAATGAAAACAAACTCCAATCAAGCTACTTACATTCTTATATGCAACGCCCTCCACACCTAGAAGCAATAACATTACTTGAATATGCAAGATCCTTCTCCTATTCTTCAAGTCGCAAAGGATGTAAATGGAAAGAGAGGAAACAAAAAGCAATCGTCAATGTTTTCCCAAAGTTCTATACTATTCCAAAGCAGGATTCAAAACATTATGAAACATTTTGTTGGAGTGAATTACTCTTATACAAGATTTTTCGTGACATAAAAACTGACATAGGCCTTACTAAAGATACAATAATAAAAAATTGGAACCAAATGAATACAAACACATATGATGTATGGCACATAAATCGCACAATTGACATGGAAGCTAATAATGAAGAGGAAGAAGATAGTGGTAATGAGGAAAACACAACAGATACATTACAATTGAATGAATGGGAATTGTTGTCACAAATGGGACTTACTAATAATGTCAATCTAGATGAGCTCCAAATACTCGGTAGGCGTGATTTTGATAACAACAATGAATGGGATCAACATAGCGTACACCCAGATTTACATGCAACTGCAATTGACTTCATAAAGATGAATAAAATTTGTAGCCATAATGAAAACATGGGCATGAGCTTCGATGTCCCAAATTACACATTATCACCAAAACAAAAATTAGTGCTCACAATAATTACAAACCACTACAAAGATCAATCCTTAAACAAGCCCTTGCATATGATCATTCAAGGAACTGCAGGAACTGGAAAATCATACCTTATTTCTTGCATAAGAAATGCACTTCAAAGTAAGCTACCACAACAAAAGAGCCAACTGCTTGCTTTAGCTCCAACAGGAATTGCTGCATTTAATATACGCGCATCAACCATACATTCAACACTTAGGATTCCTATAAAAGAAATGAAACCATTGCAAGGACAAACACTAACAACATTTCAAGAAGAAATGAAACACATAAGGTACATTCTCATAGATGAAATGAGTTTCATAGGCCCAAAGCTATTATTAAAGATAGATAGTAGACTACGTGAAGCATTTCCCCAAACACAAAACCTCAGCTTTGGTGGTGTATCTATAATTCTAATAGGGCGACCTAGCACAACTACCACCTGTCATGGACAAACCCATCTATGCATCACACTCCAATGCCAAACTGCTATGGGAACAATTTACTACAGTTGTTACATTACAAACAATGTTTCGTCAACAAGGTGATGATCCGACCCAAACACACTTTCTTAAAACATTAAAAAACTTACGCAATGCAGAACCAACACACCAAGATTGGGAGATGTTAATGACCCGCACAAACAAACTACTTACAACTACTGAAAAACAAGAATTTGACAACTCCATTCACCTTTTTGCAACAAATGACTTGGTCAAACTACACAACAAAAAAATGCTAAAACAACTAAACCTTCCAATTGCAATAAGTATTGCAACAAACACAAGAAACAAATCAAACATTGATGTTGATGATAATCATCTTGAAAAAGAACTCCTATTATGCAAAGGCCAACAAATCATGCTAACAACAAACTTATGGACTCAAGCAGGACTTGTAAATGGATCCCTTGGGGAGGTTGTTGATATTGTTTACAATCTAGGCTCAAAACCACCAGATGTTCCAATGTATGTTGTAGTAAGAATCAATAACTACACTGGGCCACCATGGAACCAAAATGATCCAAAGGCTATACCAATAATACCTATATCACTAGGTAATCATAGGCAAATTCCATTAACAATGGCATGGGCAATTCCTATACATAAATCCCAAGGCCTAACCCTACAAAAAGCAACAATTGATATTGGTAAAATAGAAAGACAGGGACTAACATTTACAGCTATATCAAGAGTAAAATCATTAAGTGGATTTCGTATTCAACCAATGTTCTCTTTTGAGTGGTACTCTAGAGTGCAAAACAATCCATACACAATTATCAGAAAAAAGGAGGAGGAACGATTACAATTACTCTCACTATGAAAGAATCAGGTATACACTTGCCAATCCAATCTTTTTCAGATTAACTTTCAAACTACTTTCCACTACGTAGTAGACAAAATGTCTTTACAAAATATTATCCCCTTCACTAACTCGCTCAAACTTTTTTGGTATGCAGATGGAAACTAAGCAAAATAAAACATATTCTCCAAACAAAATTTCCAACATCTCAGTCCAATACAAGTTGAAATGGCAAAAGATAAGGCGATACATGGAAGGTGCAACATTAGTTCCTCCTCAACATCAATTACATGTATGTATAACACTCCCTTCTCTACTCAAACTCTATATTACTTGTTATTTCACTACAAACAACAACTCACCCTCAATTACAAATATCAATAGTAATTGCAACGTCAAGCTATTTATGTAAAAGAAAATTGACCTCTACTGATGTTCGATGTCTTTGCTTAACATGGTCATGCATTGCTTGAAGAATACACATCTTTTAAGAAAAAATAACATGCAAATCAAGCTGGTTCCTCAAGACTCTATTGGCAATGTGACCGCTTATTATGTATGTATTCTAAATTACAGTCTCAAATCAATTCATATAGATACAAAACAAAACAATTGCATGTTGTCAAAAAGGTCACTCTAGCTAAATTCCTTCATAATTCAAGACCGTCTTTTCAACTAATTTGCTCAAAGCTGCATTTGACTTAAAAAATCAAACCTTATACTCATTACTTTTACTAGCCTAAACTATCTCAGTTTTAGATGTGTAACACTGCAGTAAAAATCACATCAACCAGCTTCATGGAGAATCTGCTAGCACTGTGACTGCTTATTATGTATGTATTTGAAATTATGCTCTACTTCATTGCTTATTTTGGTGCTTAACTCTTTGTAGATATATGATATATATTATGCTATGTTTGCAGCTTACTATTATGTTTCTTGTTATTTATGGCTACAATTTTTTAGATATATTTTAACAACCACCTCAATGGCCCTATTCCAACAAGTGGATTGTTCTCAAGATTTAGATATGATAGGTATTTTATTTTTTATTTTTTTCATTTCCTTACTTCTCATAATGTATGAATAAACCTATCCATTGGTATCCACCTAACTTGGATTTTCCTTTTTTTGTTGCATGCTATATTATGGCCTACAATTTTAAAGGCAATCCAGGATTTTGCAATGGTGTTGTGCACAATCAATAAGTTTTACCTTCCCAGCTATGAATTATGAACGACCACCTCCTTGTCTTCAGAAGTGTATATAGAAGAAATAATCAGAATTTCCAAGTACTTCATCACTTCGTGGTAAATGGATCTCTTACTTAAATTGCTTGCTTTTGCAATATTTGTAGATGAGTAATGGACAACTTCCAGTTGGGGAACGACACAAAGAGGAGGGCCTAGGGAAGCGCGGGGGGTGAAATTTTGCAGAGCTAAAAGGCATCGCGGCTGATATATAATAAATTAATATTTTAATGTTAATTTATTAAATGTTAATTTTTAGTTAGATATTAGTTATGTGTTAGTCAATACTTAGTGGTTTAGGTGATTAGAAGGAAGGAAGACTTTATAAAGCCATAGAATGTAATAATGTAAGTGCCGAAGATGAATGATTAAATTTGTGTATTTGAGTTTTCAGTTCTTTGTTTCTTGTCTTTAATAGATTTAATTCATTGATTGTCTATTACAATCATAGAGTTGTAATTCATTCCCCCTTGAATCATTAGTTTTACTTTTTTATAATTAAATTGTTTTTAAATCAACCCCTACTAAACTACCTAAGAGAGACTTTGAATCAATACTATATTGTGACTATAATGATTAATTTCATCCAATCAAATGTTAAGATATAGAAGATTTTAACATCATTAAAACATTGTACACAAGAGTAATTTCAATATGGATAGTTATTAATATTCAAATAAGTTAATTCTAGTATATTCTTGAAAGGAGATGGTAAAAAGGATTTCTAGAATGAGCTTATTCTACCCCTCAAACATTCAAAAAATTATAATTAAATATTGTCAATAATTATATCCATATATGCTTACTATTGTCTCTTTTATTATATCAATCCTAACTTCTAATACTTATATGATGTTATTTGTAACAACTTTTGCACTTGCTAAACAATTAAATTATGGGTACAAATGACAAGAAAGATCCAAGCCTCTATAAACACCTCTGTTGTAAATCCAATCTAAATTAAGAAGGAGTATGCAAAACAATAATTTAGTGGGAATAGGAACCCAATCATCTAGATACAACAATGACCTAGATTAAGAATACCAACGTAAAAGTATAGGTTGACAAGTTTATCGGTAATCAAGAAAACCATATCTTTTAGTATCTTCAAATTTTTGACTAATTTCCACCATTCCTCTTTGGAGAGTAAGTATTATTAACTAAAAAATTATTTAGTAGATATGAGGTAAGATAACCAAATACCATTTTTAAGACTTAGTTGATTATAAGCGAGTATGCAACCCTTTCCATAACCTAGTTTCCCAAATAGCTTCACATGATTACTACCCACTTAGACAAAGCAATTGATTTATGGTTCTCATTCTCATTGTAGTTTACGTATAGTTTTAAGTTCAAAAAGAAGAATTTATATGTTTGGGTATTATTCTAAGGAATAATTGTCGCTTCACTTAGAGCTTTAACAAAAGATAATATGACACTATTTCTCTCAACAATTTATAGGGAGGAATCCATATTTGTCATCATTATATGTACATTATCATTTAGATGCAATAGTGCAATTACAATAACTTTTGTTTCTTTATCACAACTCATTATTAATTCCCCTCTTCAAGAGATGCTCCATTTTTAATTTCCACAACTCATACCTATAGTCATTGAATTTTTCAATATATGACTCAGATGTGCTCACCATGATTTCAACTAGACACATATCTACAAAAGCACTAAATCAAAATGCTCCTAGTGTAACTAAAAAAATACACAACACTCCAAGAAAGGGATCTCTCTCTCTCTAATCAAGTTGTAGCTCTAATATCAAATGCTAAGAACATGGAAAATTGATATAAAAATTTAATATAAATAATAGGTGATCAAATTTGATTAACTAATTAGTTACACGTAATTAAATCATCAAATAGAACATGAAGAAACATATGAATCAAAAATCATGTAGAAACATAAACACTAGATATATATGGAGAAACTGTTTTTAGAAAAAACTCCACCACTAAAGAGATATTGAGCTTGTATTAATCTCAAGAACAAGAGTACACCAATACAATCCACTAAATCTTCTTTAGTTTGATAGCATTTTGATAATATACTAATAGTCAACCTATATAAAACACTAACACCTATATCTATAAATAAATAAACACTAGAAACCAAAAGTAGATTCATAAAACAAGAGACAAATATCATGGACCCAAATTCAACACCTATTTTCCTTATGCAAAATTTCAACACCACATTGCATGCAAGAATTTCCCAAAGTAGAATGTAACCACCACAAGCATCTTTGACCTTATAATATCTTGGTAAGAAAACCCTATATAGCTGCCCTTTTAGTGCACATTCAAGACGACTGTCCTTTCAATATGACCAAGTCTTTTGGACTGTTACTTAGCATAACTATCATCAAAAGTTCCCGAGCTATCTTTCCATTATGTTTATATCACTTAACCATTGTAAACCTTCACATGCCTTTTCAAGACTGTCATCATATCTGCCCTCTTGAAGTCACTAACTTGACCACAATTACCATGCAATGGGAGATATATTAAATTAAAAAAAGGATTGCTAATTACCAACATCGGATAACAGCTTGTCTTGAGGATCACGGTTTGAAACATAATCAATAAACTTGTAAATCTAATGAAAATATTACACAAATATAGAGTGGACAATTCTCTTCATGATGCATACAACTTGATGAGCTGAAAAGTGCTAATCCAATAAAAAAAATTTTACACCTTTTATTCTCTAGACCATTTATTCATCCATCTTAGAGCATTGACAACCATTCAAGTCTCCCATGGACTTTTTTTGGATTTTTCCCCACTGTGACTCCTTTATGATTTTACAAATTACATTTGAATTTTCCTTAGTCTTTTCTAAGGTTTTTCTGCCAGATGTTCAATTCTCAAGATCAACAAGGTTTTTATTCCAAATAATACATTACAAATGGATTTGTTGAAATGGTTTACATTCATCATTTCACAGGTATGCATCAATGAGCAAAATTGGGAGTTTTCGAACATGATTGGACATACATCAAACATAAGGTACTATGTCAACACAAGATTGAAGACAAACCCAGTAAAAGAAGTTCTTTTTAATTTATTTTATCCAAATTTGGATCATACTAAGGATTGGAGCAGCCCAAATAAAGAGTTGAATCAACTTGTCATCACAAGATTGAACACTAAACCAGTACAAGAACAATTTTGGAGATTTTCAATTTATTTTATCTAAATTTGGATCATACTAAGGATTGGAGCAGCCCAGTTAAAGAGTTGGATGTTGGACAACAAAATATTATGGAAAATTTCCTTCTCTAACATTATTTTTGTCAAGCTGTATTGCTCAATTTCAGTTCAAAGATCCATTGTAATTATTTAATTTTTGTGTACCTTTATTTTCCACTTTAATAAATTATCTTATTCCAATAAAAAAAATATGATGCCTTATTTTAGTGATATTGAATGTACAACCAAATTATAATGTTTATTTTCAATATTATTGGGATATATTTATTTCTAATCAATTTAGCCACACATTTCATTTAAAAATAAGAAAGTAGAATTTAGAATTTATCGTTTATAAATTTATTTTAGATGATTTTTTTTTTTTTGAAAAAATAATGCAACTCAGCTAACATACATATTTAGTTGAGGACTCATAATACTATCACTTAAAACTCATCTTTTAATTGTTATCATATTTAATAATTTCAAAAAAAAAATTATAGTATTAATAAACTAGGCTTATATATTGTACTCATTAGTATGTAATTAAACATAATTGAATTTACAAAATAGTATGCAATAATTGAAGGTTAAAAATAATTGAACAAGACTAAAATTAAAGAAGTAAAAGCATAATGGGTCTTTGTTAAATTACAATATAATTTCAAATTTAGATTTATTGAAAAAAAAACAGAAATAACATTCCCATTTAAAATATATTTATCTTAAATAAATTATCTTTTTTTTGAAAAATTCCATCTAATATTCATGAAATAGTTACTTTATTTGAAAACAACAAACCTTCTCCTAAGAAAAGAGAGATATCATTTATTTATTTATAGTCGAAACTTTATTAAAGAAAATAATTATGATTTTATTTTAAATTTTGTGACAAATAATAATAAAAATCTAAAACAAAGAGAATGTAGATTGGTATAAGTTTTTTAGAAAAACAAAAAATTGTAACATAAATAAATAAATATATTCATTAAAGTAAAAAAAGATATTTTTAAAACAACATAAGCATTTTATTTCAATTAGAATGCAATGTTAATTAAACATTTATGCTTCAAAATTTAATATTAATTTCTTTACAAAAAAAAAAATATTTATCTAACATTATTTCTTTACTTATTTGATTTTAATTATAAATTGTTTAATCTAATCACATATAACTAGAATTGCAGCACAACCCAACCCAACCCAATGTAAAAACCCATGATCAAAATGCTATTATGAGAGATATTAGAAATTGAATTCAATTTTTCAGATATGAAACACATTGTTCCAAAAGAGGATCCTTCTTGATATGATAATACACATGCTACTTCAATCCTTTATCCAAAGAATGAAATGTAATATTATGGTATAGTTTTAAAGGCATTGCGATCACCATTAGAATTGTAAATTAAAATGATATTAGTTTACCTTGCCATAATATACATTTATTTTGTTCACTTTAAATCTAGACTTTCATTGACTGTATTACATAATAAACATTTATCACAAATCTATTAATAATGTAGATTTGGAGTAGTTTATCTTTTCACCCTCCATATACTTAGACTTATTTTTTAATGTACAACAATTATCTTTCTTGTGTTGTCCAATTCAATCAATATTTGATCATTACAAGCATAAATATTATTTAATTTTAAACTCGGCTATTTGGATTGGTTTGGCAATAAATGTAGTTTTCCTTGTTTTGATTTTAGTTCTTGTTCCATTATAATAATTCATGAATTATTTAAATTTTATTCATGTGACTTAATTGTAATTGTTTTACATGGTTGAGTTTGTACTTTTTTTTAGAAATAAATATTATTGTTTGATAATTTTTTTAAGTTATTTTTTGGTTTGATTTGATTTATTGTTTTCTAGATTAAACAATAATTTTTTAGTGCATAGATAATAACCCAACATACATATTAAATCAGATCTAGATATTTGTAATGAAAAAATATTTTCTTTAGTTTAATCTAATGTAATATGTTTTAAAAATATAAATATGATTAATTTCACCTAAATAATGGTAATAGGGATCGATATTAAATATTGTAAGTTATTATAGGAAAGCAATTAAGAGAGTGAATATAATTAGCTTTATAACTACAAAATGTAGAATGCTTGATTTAGATTTGAATGTAATGTGTTTTGGGCTCTAGAACATGGAATTTTAGTTTGATATTTGTTTTGGGATTAGGGTTTATTTTGACGGTTAGGATTGAGTTCACAATCATAGATTTTTCTTATATCAATGGGTTTAATCTAGCAATTTGTAAGAAAAATCTTTCTTGCTTGCCCAATATATCTTTGTTCCATTTGCATTTTTTTTTATATATGAAGGTTGGTAGCAATCAAGAATACATTGATTGGTCTATTGTTTTGTCACAAAGGGACATATTATCATTAGTCAACTAGTAGAAAATTACACACAAGATTAAAAATTATTCTCTTCAAACATAGAAGCAAAACTACATACACCTATATAAATTCAATTATTATACAAGACTCGCTAAAATTATTTTGATTGAATACAATTATTATATAATATATATATATATTAAAAATATATTATGTAATATTATATTAAAATATAATTTATTATTTTATACTAAATATTCTGACTTTCATTAATAAATATTAGTTTTATTAAATTTTAAACTAATAAAAATATTAAATATAGATAAAATTACTATTAATAATAAATGATATTAAACTTAATACATTACAAACTTATTAAATATAATTAATAAATAATAAAAATTTTAATTGCATATTAATATATTAGTTAAGTTATTTGTATGAAAACATCTATCTTATTGTGGAGAGGTTGACCAAGAAGGAAGATTGTTGTTGCTTTTTTTTATCATATGTAACACCTATATATGGAGTGGAGCCATGAGCTACAAGAATATGAATACTAGAATGTCATAACTATTAGAGAAGAGAAGGAAGAGAAAAGCTATTAAAATTAGTGCATAATGTTGCTCCATCCAACTAACTACTAGTACTTGCAAATTTAGGAGGTCCAAGGGATGTACCGATAGGAAATTCAAGGGAATTCCATCATTGTCTTCTTCGTACACCTGACCATTATTATCCTTATCTTTAATTCCTTCTAGAATTTTCACAAGCCAATGTATTTTGTTACTCCTAAAAAATAAACACATGCAAAAGATTTTTCACAATGACATCTCAAATTGCTTCTAAAAGTGTGTTGAATCATTGCAAATTGATGCAAAATAAGGATGCAAGTTCTATTTGACTATGGGAAGACCATCTCTCAAATATAACATCCTTGCTTTTGTTGAAGTATCATAGACATGTGATTTCATAAAAGAATGTAATAATATGAATGATACCAAATTGTACCACTAAGTCCTAACCAAATAACCAACCATGTGAGAGGATGTACGCATCTAGAAAACCAAATATCAAATTGTATAACTAAGTCCTAACCAAATAACCAACCATGTGAGAGGATGTATGTATGTAGAAAACCAAATTGTTTATCACTTATTCAACACATTTTTTTAGAAAAAACCATTTTATGTCATGCCAATCCCTTACCTTATGATGTTTAGTTTTTAAGTAAAAAACTAATATTATGTTACAAAACTGTGAAGAAATATGTTGTACAATATATAAGATTTGTTAAAAAAATTGATAAATTCAAAAATATAAAGATGATCTAATCTCTACCAATCACTCTATATTAAAATAGCTCTAGCAACCATTGCATTTACAGCATCAGCAGTAATTGGTATTCATTCAATACAAATTTAATAGTTCTGTCGAAAAAACTGTATTAAACAAAAAAAAACATAGAAAAATAAAGTAACCAAAAATTTAAAACCACCAAATAAACATAAAATTCATTTCCCGGTTGAAAATATCTATACGTGGGATATGACACTAGGTATTACAATAATATCATGTATACAAACAGGCATAGATAAAACCACAAAACCAAACCACATAATTGTTTTAGAATGAAATAAAACACAACAGAAAATGATCCGGCTGCCTACAGATTCCCATAATAAAAACTCACTGAAACCATGGCAACTGACTTACCTTAAGATTTTGCACAAATTGAGCCATGCTGTCAACGATGTGGGCAGAGTTTGCAAGAAAAATATTACGAAACCCTAACAAATCAGAGTATTTTTTTAAATGATATGAACCAAAACCATCTCCCTACAGCTGCTGCGTCAATCTATTCACAAGCTACTAGATTCTTGAATTAGAGACAAGATTTTTGCAGCCTTTTAAATGAAAAATTTAGTTGCGAGTTAAAATTTGTTTCAGGCGTGAGGCGATGAATGTTTCAACTGCCTGAAAGTTGTTTTTTCCCGGCGTGAGACAACTTTCCAGGTGAAAGCTGCTACAAAATGTGGATGCTGGAATGCCATCACTGCCAGAGAAGAGAAGGAATTGAAAAGTGGTTGAATTTAGTGTATATGATGTTGCTCCATCTGACTAACTATCAGTGATCTTTGGAGTTGAGACCACGATCCATATAACAGATATGGACACTGTCGACTGCACTACTATTAATAAAGATAAAATGTAACTTTATTTTCTTTGACCAGGAAGAAAACTTCCAGTGTTCTCCCAAAGGCTACTGCCTGCTAAATCGGATTTCTGCCTGTTTTCCCTTGTTTTTTTACGTCGAAGACTTTTCTTTGACGTTCTAGGGTTTAAGTTTTTAATTTTTTAAAATGCTACTGGGATACGACATAACTTTAGGTCGCCAAATCCAGATCTATCTACCATGAGTCCAATATTGCTCACATTTTGGGCACGGGCAGGCATATTATTCAGGCCATATCAAACCTGTATAACCTTACCTAAGAATGCTTGTGCAAAACTTAGGTTTTAAGTATACCAATTAAAATGTGAACATCTAAATGATTACATGATATATGAATATAACAGGGAGGATAAACGATTTAGTCTTGAGAAAGAAAAAAATTAACAAGAATCAATTGAATTTAAATTGTAAATAATTTTAAATTTTAAAGATTCAAAATTAAATAACATGAATATGCAAATTTTGTCATCATTATATTATGATTTATTCATCTTAACCACTGTTAACAATCATCTTTTATTTATTATCATAAAATAAATACACAAGTTTCAGCTTTATATTATTATAAACTAATCTTTTATTTATTATCATGGATATTTTCTTAAATCTATCAAAATTATAAAATCTGGATCAAATGAAAATCCAGTTGCAAAAATATTTTCTAAATATAAACTTCACAAAGATCGTCTTGATAAGAAGCATAAAACTTATATGCCCAAATTTTAAAATAAGCCTTATGATCTTAGTAAATAAGGCCTATATTTGTATAGAACATGCATGATATGCAAGCTGTACTACACAGAACATAGTGAACTTCAGAAGTACCCTCTTAATGTGCTGTATGTAACAGTTTGACTTATCATGCCCATAGCTCCATAAGCTTAAACAGGCTCAGGAACTGTTACCCTTTCCCACACACGATTGAAGTTATGTTTGGTCAAGTCCTGAACCTCAATTATAGATAAAGATAACATTTATTAAAATTTCAAACATGATAGTCCCAACCTAAATTCTGCAGGTCATAAAACACACCAGCAAACTAAGCTCTTCTGATCCTAGGGCCTTAAATAAATAAGGCTTATATTTGTATAAAATGCATGATAAGCAAGCTGTAGTTACACAGACCATAGTACCTATATCTGTGTAAAATGCATGATAAGCAAGCTGTAGTTGCACAGACCATGACTAAGCAGCCCTTGAAGTAATCAGGTGACCAAAACCCATAAAAAGCAATATGATATAGCCTACTCTTTTGAGTCCCACCCATTCTACAATTTGATTGTTTGGAGATTCAGATTAATGTATCATAATTGGAGGAGGAAATCCTCTTGCTAGAGTTTTTATTTATTTTTTCCAGAACAGTTGGTCGATCACTGAAAGATAAAAGTAACAGAGTATATGATAATAATGCATAAGAACACTTTGCAAAATGGAGTGGAGCGACAGAGTTCCTTATCAGAAAATGGGCGGGTAGTGGGTACACATAATTATATTGGCAAGAAGAACAATCAGCTATATGAAGCTCTCGTAAAAGTGGTAAAAATTTATTTGAGGCCAGCTATTCAGACAAGCAACACAGATAATAGATGCAAGGTAACATTTGTATGGACGAAAGGCTGGCTGCCACTATCAGTTTTGAAGGATGTTACGAGAAACTGAAAACAAGGACTAGGCAGCGCAGTGGAAAACTATAAAAATTATAAAATTAACATGAATTATATATCTATTGATTGCCTGCAGATCAGTAATAAATTTCAATCCACTTCAGAGTGTTCTTGTGCCTCATCCTCTGTTGTAATACTTAATTATATTCATTAATACATAATGATTAATATTATAAAATATTTAAATATTGAAAACAGAAAACAAAATATAAAAGAGGCGGCCAAGAAAAACGTTACAATATAGGTTTTTGATTGAAAGTAAGCTGCACACTGGGCCCGCCTATAACCTAATTCTTAAGAGATGACCAAGGAGGCTGCAGGCTGGGCCTACCGATGTCACTGCTAGGGTTAGAACTACAGATCTTGCTTGGAAATAGGAAGGCCCCTTTTACCACTACTTCCACCTCAGCAATAGAAGATTATTAGACAGAATTTTAATGGCAGATGATTTTCTTTTATTTTTCCCTGCAGGGAAAACTTCAAATCACTTTTCAAAATAGAATTCATCTTAAGGAGATTAAGAAAACACGAACAAAAATTTCACTGGAAGTCCTTTCCTGCTAAGCTATGTACGTAAACAAGCCAAAAGTAATTGTCTACGGCAAAGATCTATCCACAGGAAAGTGCCTATAAATCATAGATAAAGCCCATATATTACATAAACATTATGTATTTTTCTATTGGAATTGCTTAATCTAAATACAGAAACGAGCTATGTAATATTGAAAGTACAATAGCTAGTATTAACAACCAGAATGAAGCATGTATATTAAGTTAAGGTCTTAAGGGTTTTCTCCTTAAAGCCTTAAGGAGGAGATGGGGGGAAATACCTGGCAGGCCTGCGGGATGGCGGTTAAAGCCTTATGGGTGAATGCCTTAGGAAAGTAGAAATAGGTTAGCCTGGTTCAGGCGTTATGGCCGTCGAGGAAAAATCTGGTTAAGGCAAACTGTCCGACAATGAAGAAGTTCCCGGAAGCGTCGAGAGAATTCGAAGGTGGGGTGTTAAAGTCGATCCCACAATTGAATAAAATAGTGGAGTTTATAGGCACTACATATACCTAGAAATATTGAAGCTGCAACAGTTAGCATTGACAGCTAAAGTGAAGCAGGTCTTACCCATGGGGACAGTATTGTAGCTCCTCTAAATACCCAAGTAACCGAAAATTAACAGAAGGAAACAAACAACATACCTTTGTCAGCCATAGTTTCTTTGTTCTGTAACAGAGTTTGAAGAATATGTGAATCTGTTGAACATCCTGGAGTGCTGTGGAATGTAACAGCAACACATTCAACTTGTTCACAGACACCTTTTTTAATTGTAGAAAGTCTCTATGAACAAGGTGAATGTGTCGAGCATATTACAAATCTACCAGTACTTCAGACATGCACTACAATATCATGTACTCTTCAACTACAAATTCCTCCCATTTACACACTGCAAAGCAATGCTTTACTGGGTGAAACGAAGGAATGATATTTTTATAACAGGGCTTATCAAATGTACTGCCCCGAAAGCTTATCGTCTCAATCTGGAGAAGAAGCTTTGATGTGATGCTTTTTTAAATCTAATGGGGGCTGGCTGCTGATTAAGGTCAGAAAACCATGTGCTGGGAACATGGTATGAAAGATCCCTTCGTAACTTTTCTATACAAATATTATATATCTTATTTTTATTAATTTTCCCTTTCTATTTTATCTGGCCCACATTTCTTATTCCACTCCCTCTTATGTGTCGTAGTATTTAATTAATTATATCATATCCTATTTGTTTTGGGAGACACTATAATTAGAAAGGTACTAAAAGTGGAAGGTTCTGAATTTAGAAAGAGTCCGATAATTATTAAATTCCTGCCTCGACAATTTTCTCTGCTAAACATAAACGGCTTGTACAATCTAAAGTCATATACCCCATGTAAATTGATAGAATTGAATATATATATAATTGTCAGCCAATCATCTTCAAAAAAAGTTCACTCCAAAACCCACATACTGGTTTGGCACATCAGACTTGAAAACCCTCGTCGCTGGTTTGGCACGTTACACGCTTGATGATGACGATAACAGTTACAGAATTCCTGATTGGCAGACTATCTTTGACACGTGCAAGGGAGTACCTGTGCCTTCTACTTTCGCACCTGCTTTTCTTGATGAATCTTCAATATCACGCCTAATATTTTTTGTTTTGGTTTCTTTCCTCATTCCAATATAATGGCCAGGTCTCCACGATTTTTATCGTCTGGAGCGGATAGTTGGTCTACAGTGAGCTCGAAAGGTGTGATAGGAGGTGTAAGAAGGCAAAACACCCCTGCATCATACGCTTCAACTCTTTTCAACAACTACTTCCAGATCAGGAGCTCCAGTTTCTCACGATTTCCTTACACTCCAGAGCGGGTGGAGTGACAAGAGCAGGGAAGAAGATAGGAAACACCTTCCTTATCATGTAAAAAAAATTCTTACACTTGTTTTCAATATTCTCTTGATCGCAACTAAGTAGATCGTAGGCCTAGTTTGTGTATGACAATGTTTAAAACCTGTATTCCTCCTCTGTATTCCTTCATTCTCTTCGCCGTCTCCATATCTTCTCAATCTCTGCTCATGCGTGTGAGATTTCACTTCTCCAGTTCAATCCCATTTCAGTTATGCTTCCAACTCTCTGCTGTAGGACAGACTTAAATGAGAATTTATATGCATAATCTCCTCTGTCAGATTTCCACGTACAACAGAATTTAAAGTAAGTGCTTTGTTTTCTGGCTATATTGTTCAGCCATATACGTTGTATGAAGACAGTTATGTTATGTATGCTTTGAAATAGAAAAAAAAAGTAGTCAATATTGCTGAAGCGTAGTTTTGAGCAACCAAGAACAGGGCATTCTGTTTTTCTGAGCGTAATCAAAGAGCAGCAGCTCTGTGTCTATGTTTTAAGCTTTAATCATTGTATGTTTTGAAATATAAATCCTTTTCGTTCATCTATGTGTTTTATCACTGTTATTTCTGTTCTCTGTTTCAGTTTCTATGCTCCTCTGCCTCTCTCCTTCAAACCCAAGAGCAACAATACATATGCCTTGGAAAGGCAAGCGAAATTCACACCGGGTAAGCATTTGCAATCCAAGCCAGGCAGGAAATTTGGTGTCCACAACCGGTCTACAAAGTCTGTTTGACTTCTCTTCCTTCCCATGACCTCCTTGGATGCATCTCAGTCAATATCTGCAGATTTATGTTCTCGGAAGAAATATTTAAATATATGTCATATTGAAGTCTGCATGTGTCAGGACTCAGGAGTGAGTTGTTCATAAAAATTAAGATTCTGTAAACTTGACAATGATTAGATCTTTTACTGTTTCATAAGTAAATTTGATCAATCAGACTTTTGTTCACAGTCAGCCATTTGGTAATGCGGCTTACGAGCTGCATATTTAGATTCAATCTATAAGTTGCATCATGGCAAGATCTTTCATGTTGGCTAGGCTATATATTATTATTCCTGAGTAAACATCAGTTAGGTTTTAGCTTTTAACTTTATTTGCAACCCTTACAGACCTTCAATCTTTACCCTGCTGCAAGGAGTGCTATAGAGTCTGGAAACTATCATTTAAGGCATAACGAGTCCCCGAGTTGACCTTTCAGTGTCTCTCATGTTATGTATTCGGCTCAAGCAGTGGTTGATCAGGCTGCTCAAAGTTATAACATTCAAGAGGCTCGAATGTTTACTTGTTCAAACTATTGTCTTGTTGTCTCTAATTCATGAGTTCTATATTCTTCAATGGGCATCAAGCAAAATCCCCATTTCTCTTATGGCAAAGCAATTTCAAGGAATGCCCTTAATAGAACAGTATTCTTTCATGCCTATTCTTGGACCCTGTGCTAGCACATCAATCCCTCTTTGATGTCAACTTTGCAGATCCTAGGGTGAACCAAGCGAACCTCTTAAACCCAGGAACGGAGTCAAACTCGAGACCAATGGGGAGCAAACCCACTACCCAAGCCAACTCAACAACCCATTCGGGCTATATATATTGAGTTTTTATTGTCGATTAAATAATTTGGGCTTTTTCTTTTTATTTTGAAGGTGTGCTCCTAGTGTTCTTGCAGGCGCACAACTGACTAAATTCTATGTTGGGCCGTTAAATGATGATGTTCCTTAAACAAGATTTGTTTTATTTTTTAAAACTGTATTTTGCATTATGTACATTGTAAATTGAATCCAAATGTTATTATCGTTGATTGTAACACTAAGGGCACGTCCCCATGCGGTTGGTTAGCTTATTTTGGCTAGCAGTCATTGCTTAGCATTTTAAGCAATATTTTGTGGCGCTGGTGGCCCCATGACTTTATATTTCCTGCTTATTTTTAAGTAGCTAATGTAAATTTATTTTTTTTAGCAGGGTATCCAGTACAATTGTTTTTCCTATCTTCTAAAGTTTTGTTACGAAACTATGTACCCAAAAAGATATCATGTAATTAGATGAGGTAGACATTATGATTATTTAATTTGCATATTTTGTCATATGTTTATTTTCATTTTGCAAACAATAGTTCTTATACTTATAGCATGTGGGCAAATATGAATATTATTTGCAGGTTCAAGCAATTATGTTTCTGGCTAGCAATGGAAGTCACTCTTCTGGGAGGATAGCCGCCACTCCCCAGCCTCAAAGCATAACAATTTCAATATTGCTATCAATTATCAAGCATGTTAGGTAAGCCACTTATGTGGTGGGTCCAAGTATATTAAATGGAAATTGCCTCTAATAAATCCACAAGCTAATTTCCAAGTCACAAGGCGACCATTGAAAGTCAAACTAGCCACTCTATTGCAATATTACTTAGCACTAGAGATCCTCATGTAAATCAAACTAGTTCTACTTCTAATAATGAGCAATGATTTTTTTAGTGGCTAATATTCATCAATTGGTTAATAGTTGAAATTTGGGAATCCAAAATTGACTAATAGTTTGAACCACAGCGTGACTTGAATCGCCACATTTTTACAAGATTTTATTATAGTCTTATTTAAATCGCCAAAGAATTTATTTTATTAAAAAATTTAACTTAAAAGTTCACCACAATATTCGAAACATGATTAGATCATATTTCGCCTAAATTTTAAATAAATTATAATAGAAATCTATATTTTGTCAATAGTATATCATAATTATTAGTTGTTTTAGGACCATATTTCTAATCTTTAGTTTCAACCATTGATTTATAATATAATCTAATGACCCTTGTATTCCATGAGGTAAAATGTACCCATGATCTGTAATGCTCATGGGGCCCACAATTTTGGATCTCATGAGCATTACAAATTGTGGGTAAATTTTACCTTACAGAGTACAATGAGGGTCGTTAGATCAATGATCTAAAATAAATTTTGAGCCCCATGAGAATTACAAATCATGAGTACATTTTACCTTGCAGAATACAATGAGGGCCATTATATTATATTTTAAAACAATGGTAGAAAGTAAATACGATAGTCTACCCCTTCAACCCATTGATAATTTCCACCCTCGGGCACATACTTTTTCATGAGAAGTATTTTTAGATTGGATAGATTTGCCATCATAATTAAAGTATTTTCCTATTTTTTTTAAGACTCACCAAAATTTTCTACAAAATTTTAGTGACATAAAAAAAATTGCCAAATTTTTTTTTTTTTTTGAAAAAATGAAAGATTCGCCAATCGAAATTAATATTTTTTCCTAAAAAAATGAAAGATTCGCCAGGATTTTATATCTTTTTTTTAGGGCAGTTTCTTAAAGTTATCATTGACAATGAGCCTAAAAATTCAAAGTCAACGCCAATGTCTATTTATGCCAATGATAAGAAAATGCTACTAATTAGTTTGGGACTTGTGTCTTGTACACACGTCTCATTTACCCTCCTCTTTTTGATGTTGTTTAGAGTATATTTTTCTAGTTTCTCTTTTTTTTCCCTTTAGAGAAATGTATTTTGAGATTTGAATAGCTTAAGATTCATATGCTTCAGATTTCTTTCATTTATAAAAAGGATTTAAGTCAAATATTTTAATAAAATTGTAAATTCCAAATATTTTGTGGGATTGTAAATTTTTTAAAGATTATTAGATTTATCAATTTTTGTCTAGATCTTTTAATGTCTTGACTTTTTAGTGTCTTAACCATTTCCACAAAATTTTGCATAAGACAATTTAATGTTAAGTATGTTTGAAAATTGGTTTTGCAAAGTTTCAATGTAGAGTTGAACATTCAATATGTCATTCATTCCTCCTAATGTCCTATTTAGTTTCGCATACCTCTTAGTCATGAAATAAAATTACAAATTATTTGGTGACATCTTTTGTAACATTGTGGATTTTAGAAGGATTACTTCCATATTCTATCTCTCTCTTGATTCCACTACTCCTTTTGATCCTCGCAAAAGTATCCATGAACAAGCTCATTTTCTCACCTACTTTCTTTTTGCATTAATGATCACACACATCAAGTTTTAAAATGGTATAAATTGTATTTAATTGTTCATTTTACCACTTTGCTTCTAAAATTTCATGTACATTAACAATTGGAAACTTTTATGCAACCTCTAACAACGTACAAGTGCAAAATCAATTAATTTGGACACCATTTTTTACATGTACGAATGCAATCCCAATGTCAACTAAACACTTTGAAGTTTACTTGCCACCATTTGAGCCTTCACAACAAGCTAGGGCTTCTCAATTCAAACTATCTCAACATCCTCACTAGGTTTCTCAAACCAATAGTTGAATTTTCTTGTTTAAATTTGATAAGACATAATTTGAATGATGAATTGTGGTAGTCTTTTAATTGTTCTCACAATTCAATTTAAATCAGTGATACAACAACATGGTTGTTAAAAATAGATTATTTCCATTTGATTTTAAACCCTATGATAGAAGAACCTAGTGGCTAAACCTAACTCTAGTTCATGAAATTGATTGAGAAAATTCAAACTTAGAAATTGAGGCAAGAAATTAGGTTATAAACATTTGAAAATTCAATGATGCCCTAGTGAGAAATGTTAATGTAACAAAACTATTAAAATATTCCAACCAATGTTGAATCCCTACAAGGAAATCATTTGAAAAACACATTTTTAGATTAAAGAAGCACAATTCATTCAATATGATGTCTAATGCTCTTGGCTTTTTCTACATAGAAGTAAATTCAAAACAAAATGAATAACCTTGATAAAATGCAAAGTTGTGAGGTTTCGAGGGAGAGCCAAAGTTTTCATCTTATGGATGACTTGTAGAGATCCTTGGGATCTCCATACAAAATTGATAAAAGCAAGATTGAAAACTTAGTGAATTTTTTTGAGAAACACAAACTTGGGATTTTAATAGACTTAAGAACATTTTATATTAAACATTCAAACCTCTTAACATCTAAACATTTCCCTAAAAGCTTAAATTAAACAAAAGAATTACAAATATAAAAAAAGAGAATAATATTGTAGAGTTTGACTTCACTTGACTATCAAATATCTTATTTAAACATAATAAAATTCAATACTTTGTTCAATTTTCTCATTTCTTCCAAAACAATGCACTTTAGAGTTGAAATTATTACAATATACCTATACTCTCTTCTAAGATATCTAGTAGATTATTGAAATCTATGAGTACCTTGTTCTAAGATATCTAGTTAAATAATTATAATTTACTAATACTCCAAACGTGCACTATAATTGCATGTATTCTTCACCGACAAATATCCTCTCTTTTACACACTATTTCAAACTTAGCAATGCTATTTTAGAACAAGGTTAAAGCAAATGTAATTCCTAAAATAAAATTAAAAGTGTACCTTTCCACCTTGAGAAAAAAAAAATTGTGGGGTCTGTTGGGAATAGGATGTCATTTAATTGCAATTCTAAACATATTTCATGTATCTCCTAAGTCCTTGAAAAGTGTTCCCCAACACTAGGATTAGAAAGAGATTAAATTCGAATGAAATGAACATGTAAATTGATATTTGTAATTAATTCTAAATGATAGGAACATGTGGGAATGCCCAAGAAGAGTTCCTACAAAATAGGAGCACATGGGGCACCCACATGGAAGATGGAACCCACCTTGAGTTAATTTAACTGTTTGGATAAAAGATAACACTTCGGAAATGCATGTAAAGATCCTATAAGTTGGGGATTGATGTTTACATGCATGGAGTTCAGTTTAGTTCAGTTTGGTTTAGTTATCTTCAGTTGCATGTTAGTTGACTTCAGTTGACTTGAATTGCAAGCTAATGACTTGAGTTGCATGACAAATAATAGGTGACTACTTTCAATTAACAGGTGATGATCAATCATGCATGATATTTGCATGAATGGTGGAGAGATATGTTTCAGTTAACAGAGATTGACTTGGACCCACCTTGGGCACCCAAGTTGAAATATTGGAGTTAACACCTTTGCATGAGAAGATATTTACAAGGATCAGTTAAGTGGGGCCCATTCTTGGGCGCCAACTTTGAGGAGAAGCTTACAAGATATCTTTGAAATCAACATTGAGTTAAGACTTTAGTTTGGAACGCCCAAATTGATGGACTTGGTTTGACATTGTTTTTCACATAAGAACTCTACTTGCACATGAATGGCATAGATATTTGTGATGAGCTTTATCCTCTTGTAATTGTCAACTCTTTAGAGTTTATAATGTTCACAATTGTCTATTTATCAAGCAGCAAGTTGAAGAGAGTTCTAAAAGAGTACTTTTATGAAGCGTGGCACAAGATGTGTGGATTCATGCTTGGACACATCAGAGTTGATTGCAGGTTGTGAAGAAGAATTGTTGAAAGCAAAAAAAGCATCTCAAGCAAGGATTGATAAAGAATTATTGTAATCTTATTCTAAGGTTAAATAATACAAGCACTATTGATTATGGTGGTGGAGTTTTTTCCCGAAAGGGTTTCTCTACAGTATATGTTGTGACACTTCTATCTTTTGGTCTTATTCTTCTACAATCTTCTATCTATTTCTACAAATGGTAAAATAAATCTAAACAGATAATCATCCACAAAGAAATTGTAACAAAGAACACTTAATTAGATCTACAACCTCATATTTTTACAAAGTATTAAGCTACATAATTACCTCCATTTTCAAAAAGGTCAGTACAAGATCATAGGGGTCCAAACTAGGCCTCTAAGTGGCAATGAAAATTTAGAAAAACAGAGTTAGGCAACTTGACATAAAAATTTAAATAGGTTATTAACATAATTTGAAAAATATGTAAGAACAAAAGTTGTAGCAAATTGAATGCAGTTTCTAGGCTACTAATCCTTTTTTGAAAAAAAGTAAATCTGTTTTGCAAAAATTTAAAATTTCAATGCAGTGGTACTAAATTTTTAGGAAAAAGATAAGAAGCAGGTGTATGTCTGACCACCCTAAGTACAAGAAAAAAAAAATAATCTTTTAATATAAGTAGAGGACACATGCCTAGATGTGCCGAAATTTTTTTGTAATTTTTTTCCATGTAAATAATTAGTTATATTTTTTTATTAGAACATCAGAATTATTAAAACGTTTGTGTCTAACCACCATAACTTGGTCAAAACTTTATGAAATTCAATATTTATTTTTTTATCCTATAGTATATGAAACATAGAATGTGACGCATTTTGTAAGTTCAAAAAATGTTAAGTAGTTTGAAAGTTATAGAAGTTTTTCAAGGGTGATCCCACAATAGTGTTTACAATTTTTGGCCAAACTGGACTGAAATAAATTTTTTTAACTAAATCTTCACTTTCGGGCAACTATAGTTGCTAAACCAGTGAGGAATTTGAAGATGATGAAAACTAGAGTTTCATGAAATTTTGTCTATAGATTCTAAATATATTTTTTTCAAAATTTTTGAACCAAATTGCACTTTTTTCCATCTCCCTCAAAACTATTTTTTCTCAAAAACAACATTTTTAAAAGCCGACTCTCAATCAGATAACACAACTTTTTTTCCATAAAGAGATAAAATTCTAATTCTTTCGAATTTAGATTTGTAACTTTGATATCTAGTGCTTCCACTTGGTTAGATAGTTTCTTATTGAAGATTTTTTTTTTTTATCAAGTTTCAAAGTCAAACCAATTACAATTTAGACATTAGCGTCAATAATGCAACTTTATTTTGTATGTATCAAAATTCAATTTTATTTTTTGTTGGATCAAGGACTTCAATATCTGTGCACTCATATTTTCTAATTTATTTTTTATAATGCTTTATTTTCAATGAAAGCTTATTAAGGACTACATACTAAAAAAATAAATTTTAAATGGATCTTAAATCAAAAATAATTTTTTATAACATTTTGATAGGTGTAAAAGAGACTCCATTAAATGGTAAAACTAGTGAGGTTTATTCAGAGGGTTTGATCTAAGGTAGTTTGATCAAAACCTAATTGAATGCTTTAAATGAAAATTTTTAAGGCTTAAATCATTATATTTTCTAAAAGTATGTGTAGAAAAAATTAGAATTTCCCAAAAATTGTAAACCACTATTGTGACAATACCCTCAATCAATCTATCAATCAGGAATTTAGTCATAATGTATGTAGAAAATCAATAATAATTATCTATTAAATTCAAATTAAGGCATAACTTATGTTGGTGGAAAACTAACAAATTTTCTATAAACCCTTTTCCTTTCATGAAATTTGGATAAAAAAAGTCGTCAGCCACAAGGGCGAACTTCGAAAAACTAAGCAAATTTTCTAAACACGTTTTTTTAGTTGACTTTTCAAGTTAGGCAATCCCAAGACCAAAAACCAAGGCAAAGCCAAAGGAAATCCCAAGGCTACAAATTTTGTCAAACAAAATGGATATTCGTTTGAAACAGATATTCATTTTGGAAAGCGGGAACCCAGTTTTTGAAAAAGAAAACGGATATCCATTTTAAAAACAAAAGTGATATCCGTTTGGAAGACCTAAAAAACCCTCTTTAGTGAAATGGGCATAACTTTTGTGTTTCTTATTGAAATTTTAATTTTTTACAAGCGTTGGAAAGGTGATTGAAATCCCTACACCATGGACTAGGTAGTGTTTCTATATTGTACACGAAAAATAATTATAATCATTTGAACTTCATATTTCATTTTTGAAACATCAAATTCCCACTACTTTTGCATGCAAAGTCTCTTTTTCATGAATTTTTTGTAGCACTCATCTCAAAATACTTGAAACATTAAAAAAAGTAATGAATGATGAAATATTTATATTTTTGTAGTAAGGAGATGAACAAATCTTTATAAATCATCATATCCCTTTGTCCATTTCTCTCTCTTTATATTTCACATTGTCTCCCCTTAAGCTTTGGACCTATCCCTTCACTTGTTTCTCTTTCCCTTCCTCTCTTTTTAACTCTTTAGACCTCTCCCTATTAATATATTGAAATCTATACTTAACTATCTACTTCTCCATCCCTCCCTCCTTCCTTCTCTCTTTGTCCCCCTTTAGACCTATCTTTCTCACTCTCTCTCTCCTTGAGCTCTAGACCTAGATTTCTCTCTCTCTAGTCCCACACTCCCTCTCCCTCTCCCTCTCCATCTCTCTCTCTCTCCATCTCCCCCTCTCCCTCTCTCTCCCCCCTTTGAAGTATCCCTCCCTCTTAAGTCTCTCTCCCTCTTAGGTCTCTCACTCCCTCCCTCTTAGGTCTCTCACTCCCTCTCTCTCTTAGATCTCTCTCTCAAGTCTCTCTCTACATCTTAAGTCTCTCTCCCTCTCAAGTCTCTCTCTCCCTCCCTCTCCCTCTCTCTCTCACACACACTCTCTCTCTCCATCTCCCTCTCATCTCCCTCTCAGGTCTCTCTCTCACTGTCTCTCTCCTCTCTCCATCCCTCTCTCCCTCTCCCTCCCTCTATCTCTCTCCCTTTATCCCTCTCAAGTCTCTCTCTCTCTCTAGTCTCTCCCATGCCCTCTCCCCCTCCCTCTCTCCCTCTCATTCTCCATCTCACTCTCTCCCTCTTAGGCATCTCTCTCACACACACTCCATCTCCCTCTCAGGTCTCTCCCTCCCACTATCTCTCTCCTCTCTCCATCCCTCTCCCTCCTCCTCTCAGACTCTCTCCCTCTCTCTCTACATATATATCCTCTCGGGTCTCTCTCGCCACTCCTCTCCCTCCTCATGATCGGTGGACATTTTTTTAGTGAGTGAAGTGTCTCATTTCTCTCCTAGAATGCACCATCAGAAAGATCTCGGCGTCCTGGTTCCAACGCAACTCGAACGGAGCAAAAAGGAGTCCGTTTGCGCAAGTTATGGCCAGTCAAACCTTCGGTCAAACTGGGAACAGAGGGCGTCCAGGAAGCGAAAAAAATGATTGTTTCATAAATCAACCGAAGCAGCGTCAAGTCGAAGAGCTCGTCGAGACGATTCCGACGACGTTCGTTTCGTCGAAATCCGACATCGGAGGCTCAAGATACAGCTGGTCAAAGTTTCAGGTTTGACTTGTGGACTGAAGGTACAGTGATGACGTCATCATCCGTACAGATGACGTCAGCACGTGGTACGGAATCTGATGTGGACAAATCAGAGTGTGACATGTGGCATTTGTACGGACCAATCATAGAGTGACACGTGGCAGTCCGTACGCACAGTCAGCAGGTCTAGTCAGCATGCCACGTCATCATCCGAGTTGGCAGACACGTCATCGAATTTGCAGTCAGTGGATGAGTCAGCGGACACGTCATCAAAGTGGCCAGTCAGTCTTCGCCACGTGGCACCTCCTCGGTATGCCACGTGGCCTCTCGGTTGCTCTCCTCTATCCGGCGGTATGGAAGTTGTTTAGTTTGTTAAAAAATATTGTTGGGGGATTTGAACCCCCAACCACCCGTCGCCGAATTTAGCTCTTTGCCGTTACACCAGACACCACGCGCTTTACTATATTTATGTAGCGGTTCTTTTTGTTATTTATCCATTTGAAGTTTGTTAAAACAAACCAACGGCCGGTGGTTTGAACCCGCAACCACCGGCCCACTAAAAAAATATACTACCGATAGGCCATTCGATAGTTTGTTAATATATATAGATATCGATTGGTTTTGACCAATGCTCAAAAAACCGAATGCCTAAAAATTAAAAACAAACTCCCTATAATTATTAAAATTAACAAATAATCCTTTTAAAGGATTAATCAAAACTTCCAAAACAAAATAAGCCCGGGAGTTAAAAACTAAAAGGGCTTAAATTTATTTTCTTTGGGATTATCAAAGATTTATTATGTAAAATTGGGAGATTTTTGAAGATTTTTATGTATTTGGAGAGATAAGGTGGATTTGGGAAATATTTTCAAATCAATTGGTTAAAGGCCAATTTGAGGAATTTTATGTATAAAAAGGGGGTTGAGATGAGAGTGGACAGTTTTTTTTAGGTGACGAAGTCTTGAAGCTGTGGAGTTAACGAAAGAGAGGTCTTGTGGAGTTCTTTGAGTCATTCTTGCTCGAGCCTGCCAGTGTGGAGAATAATTATGGTCTGTTGTAATTGATTTTTGGAGTTAATCTTGATTCTCTATTGGAGTGGACTGGGAGCGTATCTTTGTGTGAACTCTTATCAGCTGTTTTACTTCTCTTCTTCTTTCTCTTTCTTTCTCTCGTTTCCTTCCTTTCTATATAATCACCTTGTTATTACTTTCATTTTGTTATTTCCATAAGTTAATTTTGATTTAATTAACTTGGAATAATCATTGTAAAAGCATTGTAGTAAGCATTTAATCTCCTAGTCCTATATAGATCACTCCATCTCCCTCTCTCCCTCTCAAGTCTCTCTCTCTCCTCCCTCTATCTCTCTCCCTCTCCCCTCTCTCTCTCTCACACACACACTCTCTCCATCTCCTCCTGGGTCTCTCTCTCCCTCTCTCCCTCCCTCTATCTCTCTCTCTTTCTCTCCCTCTCAAGTCTCTCTCCCTCCCTCTCTCTCTCCCTCCATCTCTCCCTCTCCCTATCTCTATCAAGCCTCTGCCTCCCTCTCTCTCTGGTCCCTCCCTCTCTCCCTCTCTCCCCCTCTTAGGTCTCTCCAACTGCCTCTCTCTGGTCTCTCCCACTCCCTCTCTCCCTCACTTTCCACCTCCCTCTCAGATCTCTCTCTCTCAAGTGTCTCCTTCCCACCATAATTAAATAACTCTCCCTCTCTCCCCCTCTCTCCCTCTCAAGTCTCTCTCTCCCTCCCTCCCTCTAAAGTCTCTTTCCCTCTTTAGTCTCTCTCCCTCTTAGGTCTCTCTCTCTCTCTCAAGTCTCTCCCACTCCCTACCTATCTCTCTAGGTACCCTAGATAGAGAGAGAGGTAGAGAAAAGGATAGAGATAAAGAAGTAGAGATAGAGAGGGGGGAGAGTGGGAAACATATAGAGAGGGTGTAGATAAAGAGATAAAGGTAGAGAAAAGGAGAGAGATAGGTTGAGAGGTAGAGAGAAGAAGAGGGGAAGATATCATGCATATTAATATATAGTGGGAGAGGGAAAGAGGGGGAGATAATGATAGAGAGAGATATAGAGAGATAGGGAGATAGGAATAGAAATATATGGATAGAAAGGGATAGGGAGAGAGAAAATTAATGAGAGAGAGGTAGAGATAATGAGAGATAGATAGATATAGAGAGATATAGATAAAGGGGGAAAGAGAGAGAGAAAGGTGATAAAGAAAAGTAATAGAGATAGGGAGAGAGATATGGAGAGAGGGAAATAGACAAAGAGATAGATATAGGGAGGCATAAATAGGGTGTGTGTGTGTATATATGAGTGAGAGAGATATGGAGATAACTTGATGAAAATGTAGATTATATAAATAGATAGAGTGAGGGAGGGGGAGAGGGAGCGAGATATATATATATATATATAGAGAGAGAGAGAGAAGTAGCGAGATATAGAAATATGGAGTGACACAGATAGAGGGAGATATGTAGAGATATATATAACCTGTGAAAGATAGAGGGGAAGAGAAAGGGAGAGAGCTAGGTAGAGAGGGAGAGAAGAGATATAGATAAAGGCAGAGTAAGGGAAAAGTCGAGAGATAGGTAGAGAGGGTAAATGAAGGAGAGGGAAAGATAGCTAAATAGATAGAAGGAGATATATATATATATATGTTCTCCTAGTTCAACTCGGATAACGGTGTGCATAGGATCAAAGACAACAAGGAGGCCTTCTATGATGATTTATGAAAAAATTTACTCTCCTTAGTAAAAAAAAAATCATTATTTATTACTTATTTAATGTTTCAAGTCATTTAGGATCATTATTGCAAAAAAAACCATGAAAAAAATTTATTGTATGCAAGAATTATGAGCATTTAAAATTTTAAAACTTAAGGGGGAACTTAAAATGATTACAATTATTTTTTGTGCTCAATCTATCAAAATAATCTTATCCATTGCATAGAGCTCTAAATCACCTTTCCAACGCTTGTAAAAAATCAAAATTCTGATCAAAAATGCAAGAGTTATGCCCATTTTACTAAAGTGTGCTTTTTGGGCTTTTCAAAACGGATATTCCTTTTGAAATAGATATTCGTTTCAAATAGATATTTGTTTTGAAACAGATATTCGTTTTGTTTCATCCATTTTCTTTGTATAAATTGATGAAAATTAATTTCGGGAAATGAATATCCATTTGAATATTGTACTCGACCCATACAAAAAGTCAACATTTTTTTTTTGCGATTTTGACTAAGTAAAAATGCATTTTTATCCTCGTTGCCACTTTTTGGACCCCCATGATCTTGCACATGCCATGTGATTTTCTTTTATGATATGATGGGAGATGATAAAGATCATTATTGTAAGATTACATATTTGAAAATATTATAATTTAAAAATTACATAAACATGACATCACGCCAATAAGGGCATGGTTCGGTGGTCAAATCGTTTGGTTGTAATGATAGCCACCAGGGTTCAAACCCTCATGGGCCAAAGTGCTCGCAGGCCTTGTGCATAGCTCAAATCAAAAGTCTCGGGTAAAAAGTGTTTACCCCTAATAATATGGATGCGTTGCACCTTTTAAAAAAAAAGCATGGCATCACAAATCTATATTAAAAAAATTATAAAGTGTGATTTTATAAATTAAATGACATCTTCTATTTTTAAATATTAATAATTTCATAAATATATTATAAAATTTATATTAATATATATAGAGTATAAAAGTTTAGCTAAAATAATGACAAATAATCATTTAAAATAAATATAATTTTTATTTTAAATTATATGATATTCAAAATAAATTAGACATTAAAATAAACACTAATAAAAATCCCTAATTATTATATAATCTTTATCCTATTTAAATCTATTTTCTCTTGTCAACATATCTTTGGAATCCCTCTTTATTTAATTATTATTAATTATAGTGTCTTTTTTCTTCTTTATTTGGTTTACTAGAGACAATACTTGAAAGGCACTAATTTTTTATTGGAAAATAAAAGATTTGTAGGCACTTAACAAACATGTGGGGATTCCCCATAATATATTCTTTTCTCGAAATAGGGGAGAGGGGCCTATAGTAGGGCAAAGATCAATAGTAAGGATAGTAGTCCTAAGTGGGCCCCATGGTGGAGCATCTTAATATCCACTTGCAGAACACTTTTTTCCATAAAGTACATAATCTGACAAATCATGTGATGCCACATCAGCAAAACATATTCACATGACTTAGTGCCTACTATCGGATTGTATGTGGTTTTTGAGCTTTTTTGGACACCTCAACAAAAAGCTTGCTGATGTGTCATCATATTTGATGATGTGGCTCTACAAATATTTTTTTTAAGCAGGTGAGCAGCCAAATTAACTGCTATACAAATTTGAGGACTGATTTGAAATTATTTAGTATGAAATTTAAAACCCACAATTAGCATGCTCTACTATAGACCCCTCTACCTAGGTTATTAAAAATTAAATAGGATAAATCTATTATAGCCTTTGGTATTGCACTCCATTAAATATATATTTATAATTTAAAAAATGAGATATTTTCCTACAATCGAAAGTCAAGCCAGCCAGCGATTGGTGAAAGGAGCGATATTTGTTATATGTGCTTATAAAAAGACAAAATTAAATATCTGAATTGGAAAAAGAGTGAAATAGGTTTATGTGTCTATTAATATTCTTTGGAATGAGGAGGGTTTTTCTTAGAAAAAAAAAAAAAAAAACTTTAGAGGGAACAAATTTAAAAAACAATAATATTAATGAATATTTTGTTAAAATGAAATCAAGGATGAATAATATTATTTTTTAATTTAAATTTTTAATATAATTATAATAGAATAAATGTATATTTTATTTTTATTATTATTTATTTTATATTATTTTGTGTGGGTGATTTGAAAGCTTCATCTTATTGTATGCTTTTAAGTGTTTTTATTTGATTGAAATTTTTATTTTGATTTATAGCGATAAAATATTAACTCTTCTCAAACAATTCATATTAAATAGACTCTTCATTCATTTTTTAAGTTATATTTCATAGTATGAATTTAAACCTAGTTCAATTTTGTGGTACAAAATTGACCTCTCAAGTTTTAAATTCAAAATTTTGCATATGCTTGAGTTGATCCCTCTTCTAACTAAATAGTTGTGTATTCTTTTACATGCCAAAACATTCAAACTGTGTATCCATCTAACATTTATCTACTTTCTATCTATTGAATTTCTACCAGTTTAGTAGTGTTTGCCATCTTAATTATCACCAAGCTTATGAAGTGATCCAAGTCCAAATTTAGTAGCTTTTCAAATGTAATGACCTTACATAAATCATTAATTAAAGACTCATAACTTACAAAATAATAACATTTTTCTTTTCTAGTTTTATTATTTATTAACATCACATAAATTTGATTATTTGGATACTCGGACAATATTAGCCAAACAACTCTTCTATCCAAATAGATAGGCTTCCATTATCATAAAACAAGCATATATCCTTTCAAGAGAGGCAAAAGTGATTTAGCTAGAGACTCGACTCATTCAAATTAAATGGGTCCCAAGTCACTCTTTGAATGACTCTAGTTTCCTAATGAAAGTGCATCAAGGTCACCATCATTAAGGAGATATAAAATAAAATGACTTGACCCCTATCTTGAGGAGCCAAGCAAATACATCTAATAGATTGTTTTAAGTATCATATTTGTTGTTTAATATTTAGTTAATAATTAATGCTAAATTCTCAATGATAAGGAAGGAAAATTATTTATTCACGAGATGATTAAAAATTACCAGTGGTATGGCTCTATTTATTCAATGGACATCATCTCTTCAATATAACACCCTTGTTTTTGTTGAAGTATCGTAATAATATGAAAGCATGTTGGTACCAAATTGTACAAGTGAGTCCAACCAAGTGAGAGGATGTAGGCATCTAAAAAACCAAATTGTTTATCACTTATTCAACACATTCTTTTAAGAAAATATCATTTTGTGTCACGCCAATCCCTTTCCTTATGACGTTTGGTCTTTAAAGTACAAGAGCTAGTATAATGACACAAAATTGTGAAGAAATATGTTGTACATTATACAAGATTTGTGAAGAAGAATGTTATAAGTTTAAAAATATGAAGATGGTCTAATCTCTACTAAACACACTCTATGTTAAAATAGCTCTAGCAACCATTGCATATACAACATCAGCAGTAGCTGGTATTCATTCAATACTAATTTAATAATTCTGTCGAGAAAATTGTTATAAAAATAAGAAAAACAGAATAAACAAAAATTTAAAACCACCAAATAAACATAAAATTCATTTCACAGTTGAAAATATCTATACGTGAAGAAATAAATAGAGATCTAACACTAGGTATTACAATAATATCATGCATGCAAACAGCCATAGATAAAACCACAGAACCAATGCCTTCATTTAGCAGATACAACATAATTGTTTTAGAATGAAATAAAACACACCAGAAAATGATCTGGTGGCTTACAGAATCCCAAAATAAAAACTCACTGAAACCATGGCAAGTGACTTATCTCAAGATTTTGCACAAATTGAGCCATGCTGTCAACGATGCTGATAAAAAAAAATGGGCAGAGTTTGCAAGAAAAATATTACGAAACCCTACCAAAGCATAATATTTTTAAAAATGATATGAACCAAAACCATCTCCCTACAGCTGCTGCTACAAAATATAGATGCTGGAAGGCCATCACTGCCAGAGAAGAGAAGGAAGAGAAATGCAGTTGAATTTAGTGTATATGATGTTGGTCCATCTGACTAACTATCAGTGATCTTTGGAGTTGAGACCACGATCGATATAACAGATATGGACACTGCCGACTGCACCACTGTTAATAACGATAAAATTTTAACTTTATTTTCTTTGACCAGAAAGAAAATTCCCAGTGTTTTACCAAGGACTACCGCCTGCTGAATCGGATTACTGCCTGTTTTCTAAGACTTTTCTTTGACGTCCTAGGGTCTCTAAGTCTTCTTTTTTTTAAATGTTACTGGGATACATCATACGACATAACTTTAGGTCGCCAATCCAGATCATATGAATATAACAGGGAGAATAAAGGATTAGTAAATAAATATATTGACATAGCAATAGATCACATAAATTTATATTTAATTTATGTTTAGAAAGAAAAGATTTCACGAGAATCATCTGAATTTATATTGTAAATAATTTTAAATTTTAAAGATTCAAGATCACATAATATGAATATACAAATTTTACTATTTCAATATTATTATTTATTTATTTTAATCACTGTTTACAGTCATCTTTTATTTATTATCATAAAAAAATCTTTAATAAATATGCAAGTTTCAGCATTATATTAATATATTTCGGCATTATATTAATATATTTTCATCTTAATTACTGTTATTTATTATCATGAATATTTTCTTAAATCCTTCAAAATCATAAAATATAAATCAAATAAAACCCCAAATTTTAAAATAAGCCTTATGATATTAGTAAATAAGGTCTATATTTGTATAGAAAATGCATGATATGCAAGCTGTACTACAGAGAACATAGTGAACTTCAGAAGTACCCTCTTAATGTGCTGTATATAACAGTTTGACCTATCATGCCCATAGCTCCATAAGTTTCAACGAGGCTCAGAAACTGTTACTCTTTTCCTTACACACAATTGAAGTTTTTTTTGGTCAAATCCCGACCCTCAATTATAGATAAAGATAAAGTTTTTTTCCAGCTCACTATTAAGATTACATTTATTAACATTTCAAAAATAATCCCAACCTAAATTCTGCAGGTCATAAAACATACGAGCAAAATAAGCTCTTCTGATCCTACGGCCTTAAATAAATAAGACTTACATTTGTGTAAAATGTATGATAAGCAAGCTGTAATTACACAGACCATAACGAACCAGCCCTTGACGTAATCAGGTGACCAAAATCCATAAAAACCAATATGATATATATCCTCCTCTTTTGTGTCCCTTCGATTCTAGAAATTGGTTGTTTGGAGATCCAGATTAATTGGAGGGGGAAATCCTCTTGCTAGAGTTTAATTTTACTTTTCTACAGTTGGTCGATCACTGAAAGAGAAAACTAACAGAGTATATGATAATAATGCATAAGAATGTTTTGCAAAATGGAGTGGAGTGACATAGTTCCTTATCAGAAAATGGGTGGGCACACATAATTACTTTGGCAAGAAGAATAATCAGCTATATGAAACTCTCGTAAAAGAGGAAAAAATTTATTTGAGGCTCTGTCAAGCTAATTCAGGCCAATTATTCAGACATGCAACACGGATAGATAATAGATGCAAGGTAACATTTGTATGAACGTAAGGCTGGCTGCCTCTATCAGTTTTTAAGGATGTTACGAGAAACTGAAAACAAGGACAAGGCAGCGCAGTGGAAAACTATAAAAATTATAAAATTAACATGAATTATATATCTATTGATTGCCTGGAGATAAGTAATAAATTTCAATCCACTTCAGAGTGTTCTTGTGCCCCATCCTCTGTTGTAATACTTAATTATATTCATTAATACATAATGATTAATATTATAAAATATTTAAATATTGAAAACAGAAAACAAAATATACAAGAGGCGACCAAGAAAACGTGACAATATAGGTTTTTAATAGAAAGCAGGCTGCACACTGGGCCCCCCAATAACCTAATCCTTAATAGATGACCATGTAGGCTGCAGGGCCGCTGGCTGGATTTTCCAATGTCACTGCTAGCGTTAGAACTACAGATCTTGCTTGGAAATAGGAAGACCCCTTTACCATCTCTCTACCACTACTTTCACCTCAGCAATAGAAGATTATAAGATAGAATTACGATGGCAAATGATTTTCTTTTACTTTTCCCTGCAGAGAAAACTTCAAATCACTTTTCAAAATAGAATTCTATCTTAAGGATATTAAGAAAATACGAACAAAAATTTCACTGGCAGTGCTTTCCTACTAAGCTATATACATAAATAAGCCAAAAAGTAGTCGTCTATGGCAAAGATCTATCCACGGGAAAACGTCTATAAATCATAAGTAAAGCCCATATATTACATAAACATTTATGTATTATTCTATTGGAATTGCTCAATCTAAATACAGAAATGACCTAAGTAATATTGGAAGTACGACAGCTAGTTTTGACAACCACAATGAAGCATGGATATAGAGTCAGGGTCGGGTTTTCTCCTTAAAGCCTAAAGGGAGGAGATGGGGGAAAATACCTGGCAGGCCTGCGGGATGGCGGTTAAAGCACTAGGGGTGAAAGCCTTACGAAAGCGGAGATAGGTTAGCCTGGTTTAGGCGTTATGGCCGTCGAGAAAAAATCTAGTTGGGCAAACCATCCGGCAATGAAGAAAATCCCGGAAGCGTCGAGAGAAAATGAAGGGAGAGGTGTTAAAGTCGATCACACAATTCCTTTCTATAAAAGGGTGATCTTCCATGTTGGATTGAGCCGCTGCACTTGTTTGTTTGCTGTTAAGCTGGGAAGGGAAATGGCGGAACGGCCTTTTCTTTTCTCGACCTTTACGCATGCGAGCGTACAGATTACTCCACCTTCCCCGATCTCAACCGAATAAAGATCTGTTACTGGCTCTGCCCTAACGCATTCCTTCGCTTAAATAAAAATTAGGTCTCAAACAGATCCTACATGTATTAGCAACCTTAGGCCCCTACAAGAGCTAGTATTAACACTAGAATGAAGCAGGCCATACTCATGGGGACAGTATTGTAACACTAAATACTCAAATATCAATAGAAGGAAACAAAAGGCTTATTTACAATTACGATAAACTCTGTCTGCCACAGTTTCCTTGTGAGCACTTTCTGCATATGTTGAATAAAATAGTGGAGTTTATAGGCACTACATATACCTAGAAATATTGAAGCTACAACAGTTAGCATTGACAGCTAAAGTGAAGCAGGCCTTATCCATGGGGACAGTATTGTAGCTCCTCCAAATACCCAAATAACCGAATTAACAGAAGGAAACAAACAACATACCTTTGTCAGCCATAGTTTCATTGTTCTGTAACAGAGTTTGAAGAATATGTGATTCTGTTGAACATCCTGCAGTGTTGTGGAGTGTAACAGCAACACATTCAACTTGTTCACAGATACCCTTTATTTTATTGTAGAAAGTCTCTACGAACAAGGTGAATGTGTTGAGCATATTACAATATACCAGTACTTCAACATGCACTACAATATCATGTATTCTTCAACTGCAAATATTCTCTCGTTTACACACTGCTTATTACAATCTACCAGTACTCCAACTTGCACTACAATATCATGTATTCTTCAACTCCAAATATCGTCTCGTTTACACACTGCAGAGCAATGTTATACTAGGTGAAACCTAGGAATGATATTTTTAAAATAGGGTTTGTCAAATGTAGGCTACTACCTAAAATACTAGGAGAGCTTGCACTTACCTTTCAATCTGGAGAAGAATCTTTGATGTGATATTTTAAAATCTGACGGGGACTGGCTGCTGATTAAGGTCAGAAAACCGTGTGCTGGGAACATGGTATGGAAGATCCCTCCCTACTTTTTCTATCTAAATATTATATATCTTATTTTTATTTAATATTTCCTTTCTATTTTATGTGGTCCACATTTCTTATTCCACTCCCTCTTATGTGTCATAGTAGTTAACTAGCAATTGCACCTTGGTGTGCAATGCGTACACCAAAGGTGTGGAAGTTCAATTAAGGAAAAATTTGGTCTATTTTTTATATACATTTGTGTAGTACAAGAGATCAATTGGTAGGCTATTTAGCAAATGGTATTATTTGTGCAATAAAGGTCTAAATGGAGAAGTGATAGCTACAAATGAATATGGATCCAAAAACTATTAAAACAAAACCTCTGAATCAAGAAGATAATCAAGCTTCATTACCAATAGGCTCATGTTATGTTTGCAATAGTGAGAGAGAGATAGGGGGAAAAGCAAGAGAGAGAGAGGGTTAAGGAGATAGAGATAGAGAGGAAGATAGAGATATAGATGGAGATGGGAATGGCAATGGAGAAGTAGAGGGATATGGATAGGAGAGTGAGAGCTAAAGAGAGAGAGAGGAGAGAAAGAGAGAGGAGAGAGGGATAGATAGTGATGGAAGAGATAAATATATAGAGAGGTAGAGAGAGGAGAGAATGAAAAAGTGGGAGATATAAAGATAAAGATAGAGATAGGAAGTGACATATATAGAGAGAATAACAGGTGGAGAGATATTGGGATAGAGAGAAATGGTGAGATAACAAAATAGAAATAGAGGGAGAGATGAAGAAGAAATATAGAGAGATAGAGATAGAGAAGCAAAAAAATATAAATATAGAGGTCTAGGAAGAGAGAGAGGGGGGGAGACAGGGAGACATGTCTAGAGATAAAGGAGGAGAGAGGAAGACGAAGACAAATAGATAGAGAAATAGAGGGAGAGATAAAGATAGAGAGATAGGGAGATAGAGAGGGAGAGATAGATAGTATAGAGGGAGAGGGAGAGGTAAAAATAAAGAGAGTGGTAGATGGTGAGATAGAGTGATAGAGAGATAAAGGTATAAGGAGATATAGAGAGAGGGGGAGACAGAAACAAAGACAAAGATATAGAAAAACAAAGAGTAGAGATATGCAAATAGAGATGGAGAGAGGGACAGATAAATGGGGGGAAATAGAGAGAGGGGGGATAGAGATATATGGGAAGATATATATATATATATGAGAACAGAAAGGGAGAGAGAGGTAGAGATAGAGAGATAGATAGGGGATAGGGCGAGCGTGAAGGAGGGAGAGATGGGGAGAGATAGAGTTTGAGAGGGAGAGAAAGGGAGAGAGATAGGTAGAGGGAGAGAGAAGAGGGGGGAGAGAAAGAGATATTTAGGAGAGAGAAGAGGGGGAGATAGGTAGAGGAGGGAGAGAGGAGGCAAGAGAGAGAGAGAGAGAGATAGCTCAATATAGGGAGAGGGAGAGATGGCTCAATATAGGGATAGAGATAGGTAGAGGAGGAGAGAGATTTAAAGGAGGGGGGAGAAGAGGGGGGAAAGTTAGGTAGTGGAGGGAGAGAGAAAATAGGGGGAGATGGAGAGAAATACGTAGGAGGAGAGAGAGAAGAAGAGGGGTGAGAGAGGGAGAGATAGCTCAATAGATAGAGGGAGAGGGAGAGGGAGATATATAGTTAGCAAGCAATATAGATAAAAGAGGGATAGGGAAAGAGATAGAAAGATAGAGAGATAGAGAGATAGGGAGATAGAGGTAGAGAAAGCTATGAATAAAAAGAGATAGATAGAAAGATATTTTTTTAATTTATTAGAATTGAATATTAATAAAATATGTACCTAAAAATTATAATTAATATATTACAAATAATATTAATATTAATTTAAAGATAAACTCAATATTAACAAATAAAAAAGTATTATAAATTGAACGTAAATATAGTTAAATTATCAAATAAATTAAATTTAGAAAATTAAAATAGTACTTCAAATAAAATATTAAAAATATAAATAGACTATATTAAAATTATTAAAGCTAAAAATTTATATTTATATTAAAATTACAAGTAAAATCAAACTTAAAAAGTTTTAAATAAAATGAAACTTCCCACATGTGCACCTTGCAAAGATTTTTTACCAAATTGGTTGTGTTTTGAATAGTTTTTGAAGGCTGATAATTCTTTTTTTGAGGTACAAATAGTTTTTATGGGGTCCAACTACGATTTCATGATGGTATTTTGGCACTTCCAATGTCCACACAGATTTTGAATTCGACCACCACCATTAATGTTGAACAGTCGCCTATTGTTCCCAAGGAAAGTTGTCTTATGCACGCCATTTTCAAGTTGAATCTTGTCTCTACCTACTAACATTTATGGCACCAGACTCCCAACTACTAGAAAATATTGTTAAACATATCTTTTAATCTTTATCATCCATTATGAGCACAATTTGTCTTTTGTCGTCCACTTTGAACTATTGTAGTGTACATAACAATTAGGGTTGGGCACCTAGGTGTATATGTTAGAGTTTGGTCTCATTTTGAAAGAGTTTGGTTTTGTTGTGTGCTCTCGAGATGCCAAGGAAGTTGCAAGGAATCCATTAATACCACATTCTAGTTTATTGAGAGAATGCAAACCCATGGAATTAAAGAAGAATGCTATTGTAATGAGATTTTGTTGTAGAATGTCTCCATGGAACTTTGTATGTATTTAGGATAGTTTCTTAGTCACAGTAAGAGATTTTCCCTTACCACACTAGTTGGTATGAATATAATATTGATTTAGATGAATGTGACAACATTTGAAAGACTTTGCAAGCCTTGTAATAATCTTTCTCTATTTTATTTATGAATATAGGTAGTTGTGTTTGGATTACTAAGTATACTTTATTACAAGGTTTCATGTTAAATGATGTATGTTAATACATAGTCACATGTTCTTTCTTTCCTATTTTCTCTCTTCTCAGTGTTGTGACTCTGCTTCCCAATCGATAGGCATCAATTTGGAACCATATGCCAATCTCAAATCCATCAAATCAAACATCAACTAGTAGTATACAAGTACAAGCAATTTTTGTGCACTCATGACTTAGTATTATAACTAGGGATTTATCATTAAGAGAGCCTCAAATGAATCTATATTATATGGGTTATGTGTGCACAACTATATCAACTATATACGGGTTATATGTAGCTAGTTTTTCTTAGTCTAGTGTCAGCCTTTAGGGCTAAGACATCAAGTTGGTTTTAGTTGTCCTTGTCTCATTGTTTATCATTTTCAATGATTTTAATGTTTGTTAAGGCATACCCATAGTAACACCCTCTTGAGTTTAAGTTGAGCTCGAAGTGTAGGAGATCTAACCCACTCTCATAGAGTTGGCTATTATCCCTCCAAATTTTTTTGATGAGTCAATTTCCCTTGCATCATTACAACCCTAGCCTTGTGAGTGGGATTTGTCTCTAGAAAGTGGAGTAGTGATTTTGAGACCTAACAATGATACCCTTCCTATGGAATCTACCATATTGCTTCCCTTCAATTCTTTTGAGTCTTAACACACTCAAGCCAATTTATGGGGGAATTTAAAAGTGTTTTTTACTAAAGTTAAAAAATCATAATTTTTAAAATTGCTTTTATCACTTTACTTCATATTTTCTAAATGACAAGTTTTATAAAAAAACGTAAAAAATTATTTATTTTTATTGAATCTTTCTTTCTTTCTATATATATATATATATATATATATATATATATATAATTAAAAACAAAAATTAAATAAATTATTATAAAAGATTAATAATTTCTCTTATAAATGCAAGCCTACCTCTTTTGTTATTTATAAATAGGTTTCTCAAGAAGTAATGATCAAGAAAATTCTATTATTTTGTCATTGTCTTTTACTACATGAAGAAAGTTCTTTTAGTCATGTGGCTCAATTTTATAAGGGTAGAAAGTTTGAGTATGAAAAGATATAACATGTTTATGTTTCTCTTGTTGAGAAAACTAATAAATTTTGTACCCAAGCCCCATCTCACCCTTGACAATAACCTATCCTCCTTTAATCCTCCTCTCCCATCATCCATCCCTTCCTTCCCCCAGCAATTCCCCTCCCTCCTAGATCCAAATCATTTAAAGAATTTGTGGTTGATTATAGTATTAGAGCATCTAAAAGGAATAAGGAGGCTCCTATACTTGGTAAAAACCCTCCCCATGTGTGAATCCCACTCTTCTAACCCAACAGTCTCATAAAAACTCAAACCCAATTGTCATCTCGAGAACACCTTGACCAAGACCCCTCTATGGTCTTAGAAATTTATTATGTAGAAAATCAATTTAATGTGTTGCTTGTAGATGAGCAACCCTCCTTGACTCATCCCAAGTAAGTGTCATATTCAATTATAGAATGTGTGGGTTTTGAAAATCCTTGCTCACAAATATCAAGTCAAACAACTTATCTAACATAACCAAACTGATGTTCTCATGCTTCAAGAAGTGAAATACAACACCTTCTATTTGGATGTTACCCTTGCTACCATCTAGTAGGGGGGATTTTTTGTTGGATCTCAATTGTGTTCATGGTTTTTCCTTGATGACAAAATCACTTTCTTGGTTCTCATGGTCTGACAATTTCAGATTTGGTCTATCAGGATCTTTATGCTTTGACATGATACATATTTGATTACTCTTGGCTATTACAGATGGTTAATCATTATGATTCAAGTTCATGTTGATTCTCATGAAAATTTTGGTTCAGTGTTATGAATGTTATTCTTTTTCAAATGATTATGATTATATCGAACTGGCAATGTTGATAAGGTTTGGTTCAGGTTATTCAGATGGTATTCATGGTGTCAGGGTTTTCTTCAGCTTTAAAATTAATGAAATTGTCACCTTCACATGCTTAGGTATATTACTTCAAGGTAGGTATAGATGATGGTAATGTCTATGGCAATATGGTTTCAGTTGGTATGTCTTATTGTTGATAAACATGGCACATATCTTTGGTTCATTGCTTATTTGCATTGCTTTATCAAGCACTTACTCTATCTCAGGCATTTTGGTTATTGTTTCAATTGCTCCATGACACTTGGATTAGTGACTTCATTTCTCTCATGCTTCTAAAGCAATCCTAAACTTACACTTGTTTTTGGAGGCATTGTATTCACCATGGTTCTAGTTATTCACTTGTTTGATGGTTTTATTGGCTCACATGGCATATAATTTTTACCTTTTATTTGGAGCCTCTTATGCTCTAGCATTGACTCTATTATCGGCATCCATGCTAATGAATTGTGGGGTCGGTATCTATATGGAATTAACCCTATCGGGTTTCCCTTAGCATTTTTCAATGGTGATATATTGTGTCTGATTTAAGTAAAAGGTTACTTGCTTATGTCTCTTGGCAGCCATCATTCTCCATTTGTTTAAGTTGGCATTATGAGAATCTTTGACTCAAAATAAAGTTTATTTGGTGAGTATTATGAGTCAATAGTTTGCATGCAATACTCAGTGGTAATTATGTGGTCGAAATTCTTTGGACAGCGAACTCAATCAACTTTTAAGTTGTTCATTATTATGTTTTGATTTATTTCGGACTTCAAAAGCTATTGTCTTTTGAAAAGGCATCGATTGTATTGGAAATGTTAGGGAAAAGTGTGTTTTATGGTGCTATCAATTTGGTTGAGTATGAAACCCTAGCCATGCCGCCGCCATGAAGTATAACTATTTTTTTTCATTAAATTTGCTAGTTGTAATGGTTGTGTCAAGGAGAAAATATTAGTGTTTAAGTATTGATTACTTGTTGCAACTCTAAGACATGGTTGGTTCTTTGTTTTCCGTTACTCTTTGGCTGGAAGCTCGACAGAGGTTAAAGGAATTAGTGGGAGTTTCAAAATTAGACAACTATGGTTGTTGGCATCGAATCTGGCTAGTATTTATTTGATTACCATGCTGCTTGAACAAGTATCACATCCATCATTTGATATTCATGGCAGTTATTGTTTTTGCTCGAATAAAAAATGGTCTCTCATTTATCTCTGTCAAAAATGTATGCTTTCATTTCAGTTACTCTTGACTGCATTTTGGGAATTTTGAAAAATGGATTTATTGTTGGTATTTGGTGGAGATATGGTTTGATTCTCTTCCAAATCTGACCTGGCAGTGATGGTTTATTGCCATTATTTTTTTTGAATTCAAAAATGACTTTCTGCATTTTAGTTGTTGAAGAAGTAAATGATGCCCTGATACATTATTATTATTCTTGCAATGAGGGTTTATGATTTTCAGTTGATGGGTAGTCGTGCATTTTGAAAAATCTGTCAATTACATTATGGACTCATTTCATTCATTACAAAAAAGATGGTTTATGAATATAGGTTTTCTGAAAATAGATTCAAATGGTTTTTATTAAGAAAATGATTGCACTTGATCTGGGTTTTGTAAAAACTCTTACAGTTTGAAAAAGGAGCATTGATATATTCTTGACAGAGTTTATTGTAGCCTACTGTATAGGCGTTACTCATGTTAATCCATCATTTTTTGATCATCATTCTACTGGCTCATATTCTAAAAATGGAATGGGGGTTTCAGATTCCTTTGAAAAATGAAATCTATGAAGATTTTTTTCTTGGCAGACCTGTATTTGAAAATATATATACATATTTTTTGATCATTGTGAAATGTGAAGGGAGGTGATTCTGTGATATTATAACTTACTATTGTATCAAAAATGAAATTGTGAAAAAGCTCTGTTATAAAAGTTTGAAAACATGATGCAGAGTAATATGATAAAAAAAACCTTGTTTATTTAATATTTTAAGGACGTGTTGAATCTTTAGGGTATTAGATAGAGAGGTATGAGTGAGTTTATCTAAGAAATAGAGAGATCCTTTGTGTTACTGTAATTCTGAAATCTGAGTAAGGGGTTGGTGCTCCTTGAGATTGGTGTCTCTAAATGAGGGGTTGGTGCTCATAAATTAGCCTATAAGGCATTGTTAACAGTGGTTTTTGAAGATTAAGCTAGTAAGGCAGTTTAGGAGTGATTTTTCTACCCCAAGAGGGTTTTCCACAAGGCAAATCCTTTGTCTTATGGTCTCTTCATTTTTATTTCATAATGCTTCTTGATTGTGATGATTTTGTGAGTGATAGTTTTTATCAGTCTGAACATTGTTGAATGTTAGTTCCTTCATCTCTGCAAATATTTATTTTAAAATGTCTTGCACAAGTCATTGTTGAAGAGTCTAATTCAAAGGAAGCATAAAAGTACTCATTTGATTCATAGCTCAAGAATTGTTATAATTTGCTAAAAAGCACAAGGTTGTGTCACACTTTCAGCCAAATAAATAGTTTCAATGAAATATTTTCGCCGACAGTTTCGTCGACTAGGTTTCAACCAAAACCATGTGGCATATTACGTGGCACATAGGTTTTGGTCGAATAAGTTTCGAATCAAAAAAATCAAAATTTTCCTTTTCCCGCTTTAAAACTGCCTTTGAAATTGGATTTTTTAATGTGCGGGGTTTCTATAGAAAGGGTTTCGTAGAAACTTTATAGAAAGTGTTTCAGCCAAACCTTTCTATAGAAACTGTTTCTACCGAACTGTCTATGTGGCATCCTAGTTGGCAGCCAACTCAGCTTTTTTCAGAATTTTCTGAAACTTTCAACTTTAGCTAAGTATTTCTTTAGTTAGAATGATTTTTTTGCAAAAAAAAAAATACCCTTTTGTAGAGCTCGGAGTGGAGAATCCAAATATATAATTTTTTAAATATTTTTATTAGTTTTAATATATTTTATTTTTAAAATAATGCAAGTAGGTTTTCAAAATGAAAAAAGAAGTTGATTACAAATTAAAAACAAGATAGTAAAACTTATTAAAAAAATTTAAATCTTATATGGGGCACAAGAGGAGAGAGTCTTCTTCAAAAGGGTATAATTTTTTTTTGAAAATGATTTAAAAAATTTGAAAATAGTTGACGGCCCGTGAAAACTATCAAATTCTGACATGTTTGACTTTAAAACGTTATTACAAGAAAAATATACATCAAAATTGATTTTTCTTTTTCCATGCACAAGATATTGAAGTTACCTATTTGGAGAAAAAAAAATTAGGGAGAAATGAAGTTTTTTTCAATTTGTTTCTTGACGGCCCATGAAGTCACTCTTTTCTGAAATTTTCAGCATTCCAAAATTTGTCCTTAAATTGATAAAAACATAATGAAAATATTTTTTTAAAAAATTTTAAAAAAAATTACAACAATAAACTTCATCAAAAGTTCTACATTTCATTAGTTTACACCATTTTGAAATTCAAAACATAAAGACCACTTTTATGTGGTCGAAGTTCAGAAATTTTTGTTGTTGGCCGATTCCTTTATAAAGTGTGACACGGTTTGTACTTTTACCCAAAGGTGTTTGTTGTCTCAATACCTTTCTTGTGTCATTTTTGCATTGTTGTTGCAATGTCTTATGAAGTTGCATTCAAATCAGTTGTTTAAGAAGTGAATCAATAATGTTGACCTTCATTTGCAAAGTCTTATGAGTTGCACCTGCATTGTCATCATGCTTTGATTGTTAATCAATGTCAATCACAATTGTTTTAGCAAATGCAAGATATCTCATTCAAATCATATTTGCATAAGTTGTCTAATGGACTGAGTTAATGTTGTCATATCTTTATTTACCCCTTTTCATGAATGCTCTCAAGGTGATTACTTTTCTTTGTTGTGATTAAAAAGGAAATCAGATTTAAAATTCTTTGTGAAGTTGAAAAAGGTTCAGACACTGATTCACCCCCCCCCCTCTCAGTGTTTGTCGATAACTCCAACATTTTCCTCCATACCAACCATGATGATGGTGGGGGTGGTGTTATTTTGGGCTTTATCCCCTAGTTATCTGATAATTTTGTGGCTACTATATTTGATCATAAAAATCATTATGTTTGGGCTATTATTATCATTATTGGTACTCTTGTTAGATTATTTTGTATATATCCTCCTAATTCTCCCATTGAGATAACCCTTTTTGTGGGAATGTATTTTTATACACCTCCCTAATGATCAATGGATCACGGGGATGACTTTAACATGCTTGAGCACCCATCTTATAACAATTAGAATAACTCTTCTCACCTATCCCAATCCAAATTTGAAGGTTGGAGCTTGGTCTGAAATGGCCTTGGATTTCATGATCCCCTTATAAGTAAATCCAAAATCCATATGCCTCATTGGTCCACTTGGAACAACTATCATGAAGGTTTCTTGATAAAAATGAGACAACTAGATTATTTCTATATCTCTCCCAATTACTCAATTTAACCCCATGATGGTCACCTTGTTTTTCTAGAACTCTTAGTCACCCTTTTTTACCACCTTCCCATTTGTATCACTCTTTTCCTCTCCAACCACACCCTCTCTCCAAATATTTTCCTTTTAAATTAAATGTCTCTCATCTCAAAAACCAACATTACATTGATGGTTTAATTGCTACTTGGAACTCCAAGCCAAAACCTCAACTTGATAGATGGATCAATTGGTGGGAGAGAACCATTGTGATATACACATCCTTTCTTCATTACTATGGGAGATGGGTTGCTTCTAGGTGCCAAAGACTTAAAAAATCTCTCAAAGGGTAGCTTGAACATGGATGTGATCTCCTAGCTTCAAACCCACGTAACATTTCTATGCAACAATTAGTTGTTGGTACTAAGAATTCTCTTCAAGAAATGGTTACCTATAAAGGTAAAGGTGCTCAAGTGTGTGTTAAAGTCCAATGGATCAAATAGGGGGACCATGGGATAAAATTATTCTTTTAATACTTATAACACAAACACAAAAATGAATATATATCTACTTTTAAATATGTTGATGGCCCCATGTAGACTAACCAAGATTCCATTTTATAAAACTTCTATGAGTACTTCAAAAGTATTTTTATAGATGAATTTACTAGTAATTACCTTTCCCCATCCTTGAGGATAATGTGGTTTGCTGGATCCACCAAAAAATAGACCCAAAATATAGTAAATTCCTTGACCACCTTATTTCGATAGAGGAGACTGATGAATCCCTTCGATGCATGTTATTGGGAAAAATTTCTAGGAATTGATTATTTTCCAGTGGAGCTCTATAGAGCTTTTTGGCCCCATATTCAAGAAGACTTTTATAATGTGTACGTTGAAGGAATTGAAACTACATCTCTAGGTCCTATTATTAATCATGGTTTGATAAGACAATATTAATGGATGGTGACCTATTACCCTCCTCAATACTTCTTATGAAATCATTGCTAAAGTGCTTGCTTGTAGAATCAAACAAATCACTCGAGACATTGTTCAACATGAGTAAGCTAGCTTCTTAGGAGGGAGATTCATCCTTGACAATTTGGTTCTCACTTGGGAAATTGTTGAATGGGCACAAAAAATCACCCAAGATGCCCTAGTTATTAAACTTGATTATGATAAATCATAAGATCACATTTATTTTCCATCCATCCTTAAAATGTTAAAATGACTTGGCTTTGGCCTCAAGTTCTATAAGAAAATTAATATGATATTCATTGATGCTAATGGCAAAGTTGTTGTGAATAGAATCCTATCTCCCCAATTCCATTTGCAAAAATCCATCCACTAAATTTTCCCTCTTACTCCATCTTTGTTTGTCTTTGCAACTAATGATCTTAGATATCTTTCTCAACATGTATTATCTAGTAAAATTATCTATGGTATCTCATTGTCAAGCAATATTAAAGTCCTCAAATCTCACTTTTTTTATGATAGCATGCTTTTCATTGAAAATTAATTTGAGGAAATGACACACATGTTATATTTATTGGGTCTCTTTTCGACTATCTCTAGTTCTAAGTTGGTCATGCATAAAATTAGTTTTATTATAATTTTCCCTAGCCCTCAACCTCCTCAGATCCATAGTGATTTACATGAATTGAAGCATGGTTCTATCACTAGATAACTAGGGATTCTATTTAGCATTGGATTTTCTATAAAATATATGTGGAAATGGTTCATGAGTAAAATTAAGAAAAAAATCATGAATTGGACCAACTAGTTCTTATCCATGGCCAGACGAATATAGGTGGCAAAAAAATCCTCTTGGCTAGTCATGTTTACATGTATTTATATTGGATTCCTTCTAAAAGTTTTTACAATTAGTTAACCCAGTTGATAAGGAGTTTCCTTTGGGCCAAGTGGGGTAATAAGAAAGACCTTCCTATGACCTCATGGTCCCAATACATCCATCCAAAAGATAGAGTGGGTTTGAGAATTATTAACTCATATACCCAACGCATGTATGTCTTACTATGAAATAGATTGTTAGATCCTTGAATGGAGATGCCCCTTGGAAGTTCTTGGAAGTTAATTGGAAAGATAAAATTCTTCTTACACTTTTGTTTAAACTCATGGGTTTGGCCCTTTTAATTCTATTTGTTCAGCTTCGTAGATAACTTCTAGTAGGTTGTCTTAGTATGATCAAATCTTGAGTCATGACGTAATCTTTGCTACCTCTTCCATTTGGTGGAATTTATTAATCCAACAAGATGGTAAACCTATTGGTATTATCAAAAACCTAAAGGGAAAACACTTTTTAAAAATAGGAATTTAAGTTTTTTTTTACCTTTGGGACCTTATTAATTTTAATTGGATGTCTTAGCAGCAACTCAATTCCCTATTCAACTTGTCATCATCTAATAAGTAGTCCTCTTCTAAAATCCCAATAGATGGTGACCCTTGATCTTTCTTGTTTTAAGTCCACTCCCTACCATGATAACTTCCTGGACTAGAAATGGCCCAAAATGCATAATATCTAAATTTATCCTCTTAAAATAATCTATAGACAACTCCTCTTGATAACCTCCTTGGTTCCCAAAATCAATTCTAAATGGAATTGCAGCCTCATTTGGGTAAGGTAGAATAAGCTAAGCCTCCAAATTTGGAAATTAGAAGTTGATGCCCCAGTCCTAATTAACATCTTGGAAAGTGATCCACATCAAGATACTAATTGATGATTGCCTCTCCTTCATCTTCTTTCCCTTTGTTTGTCCATTTTTCACCAAAAAGGATTCTATCATACATGCTTTTCGGCTCTATTCATATGCCCATCAATTGTGGTGCTCCCTCTTCTCCACTCTCCCATCTCTTTTCCCTCGGGCTAGGTCTTGGAAAACTGCACTTATTGGGATTTCCTCTCACAATACTATCATCACCCAAAACTTGAGACAAGTGATAATTAACTTCATTTGGAGGTTTTCATGCCTATATGGTTTCTCTCATTCCTTTTTTCCCTTGTAAGGTGAATCTCATATGGTCTACTTGAACTTATCCCTTAATATTAATTGCAAACTATTTCTTGATTAAATCATGATCTTATTAAAATATTACATAGTATTCAAGTTAAAATTAAGAGGTTTAAAGATAAATTTAAAGATACCAATTTCAAAGAGTTTTCCTATTGGTGGACATGATTTGCATGTTATAGAAGATTTCATCTATGTTTGATAATCTAGAGGACTACATGCTTCTACCTATGGATAAAGAAGTTCCTCATCTCGAGGAAATGATTGATGATGATTGGGTATAGACTCAAGAGAAATTAATAGGATCATTGTCAATTGTAGATTTCCATTACCAAGGATGGATGACATTATGGAATGTTTGAGTGGAGCAAAGTATTTCACAAAGATTGACCTAAAGAGTGGATATCATCATATTAGAATCAGAGAAGGAGATGAATGGAAGACTACATTTAAGACTAATGGGGGATTATATGAGCAGTTAGTGATTCCTTTTGGATTGGCCAACACACCAAGCACTTTCATGAGATTGAAGAAGGAGGTACTGAAGAAATTCTTGGGTAAGTTCATCATTGTTTACTTGAATGATATTCATATTTTCAGTAAGACTAGAGAAAAACATTTGTTGCACGTCAAACAAGTATTACAGAGATTTAGAGAATAAAAGTTGTTGATCAATTTCAAAAAGTGTAGCTTTATGAAGACAGAGTTGGTATACTTGGGTTTTGTTATTTTTGTTGAAGGATTGAAGATGGACCCTAAGAAGGTTAGAGAAATAATTGATTGGCCTACACCAACAAACATTGGATAAGTAAGATCATTCCATAGATTAGATAGTTTCTACCAGAAGTTTATCAGAAGCTTTAGTATCATTTGTGCATATATGACTAAAACAATGAAGGGAGATAGGAAGGAATTTAAGTGGACATCTAGAGCACAAAGGAGTTTTGAATTGTTGAAGTAAAAGGTGATAGAGCAGCTAGTGTTAGCATTACCTATTTTGTGCATGTTTGGCACACAGGACCCGCTGTAGGCAAGAAACCCCCTCTTTTCGCTCCTAACGGGTTGTTTTATTCTCGTCTCACTTTGTGCACCCCTGTTTCCAAGCCCAAGTTGGCCACAAGCCTTAAAGCGATCAAATTTCCCATTGGCCCAATTTACCTAGATGAGTTTCACCAAGTCATTTGCCCTTGCGAGTTGGGTCTTGCAAGTTTCCCTTTGCTTGTCACCCTGACATTCGCTGGGCTTCATGGACCCGCGATCATGGGTTTCCTCTTGTCGTTTGTCATTGTGAGCCTCAACGTCCTTCTGTGTGGCAGGTCCTACATCTGCCTTCGCCACTACATATGTCATCCACTGTGGACCCACACTTGTGTGCTGCCTCATGTAGGTCTCCATTCTTGTTTTTTCGCTAAGCAGTGGCTGACCCTTGACTTTTGCCCACATGGCAGGTTCCGTAGTTGATCCTTCCGTCTTTGTTGTTCCTGCAAACCAATTAACCCATCACCTCAAAATTTCCTAAGTCTAAAATGATCGCAAGTCTTTATGTATGGCTTGCATTTTCCTGAATGTCGTTGTCTAAATGGCTTAGCTCTCACGTCGCCCTGCAGCTCAGATCTCGCATGCACTGCTTCATCGGAATGAAACCTTGAGGTTGCAGGTGAATTCTTAAGTCAAAGCTCATTGAAAGGTCTGCCCTTGTGAGCTGCCACCTACAGTTGCTATCACCATGATGCCATTTCACAATGGCGACCTTCATTGCCTCCCTGCTTCGCGGGCCCACAGCCCACCAGTGTCATCATCCTCTTGCGGGCTTTCACATGGCGGTTGTCGCCCACTGTCTTGTCACTGCAAAGAAAAATTCACACATGACACACCTACATCATCCACCCGCATTATTCTAAACTTCACGATTGTTTTCATGATTAATAGTGTTGAACTCCTAAATGACGATCTTAGTGGCACGAGTCCTTCTCAAGTCCACACGATAGAGCTTTTCATATTTCAAGTGATGACATTCAGATGGGCATCAACGACAATCATCTATGCAGGAGTTGTAATGTGATTCTCTGCCTATCTCTCGCCATTTCTTCGATGGATTTTCCCATGCGGTCGTCTGTGCTAACATCTCCATAGGCCTTCCTTTGTGCGGGCTCCACTAGCTTGGGAGCCGTCAGCCCTAACACCATTGTCTAATGGATTTCTCATCGCGGTATCCCACTTTCTCACACCCGCAAAGGGCGTTGACCTGATAGAATCCTGTATCATTTCACCTGTGGATGCTCCACTCTTTGGCTTGTCCATATAGAAGCCACATGGGGTACTACTCTAAGGTCCAAATGGGAATGGTAATAAATGTTATTTGTAGATGAATAAAATAGAAAAGGGGTTCCCTCAAGTGTTTGCACTGGGTGGTGGTCATGCTTCATCTTCTGCACTAAGGTAACGCTTCGCATGCAAATCAAGCTCTGAAACAACCCATGGCTTATACGCAAGAAAGTTTTGAGCAAAATATGCACTTGAAAGACGTGGGCTTCCTTAGCGTCAGACTTCATACTATCATGCAAACACTTTACTGATTAGATCTGATCCATGCCAGACATCTTGAAAGTGTCCATCTCATACTGGCCTTGCTTCTCAAACCATCAGGACCATTAAAATCACACTTATTATCTGTTCAAAGTCAAGAAGCATCTTATCATTACGGCAAGGCATTAACGTCTAGGAATGCAAAGCTGGGAATTAATAGAACATATTCATGATGAAGGAAAAGAAAGGTATGGTGTGTGTGCAGGTGTATTAGAGGCAGAGGCCGCCAGTCATTATGTTGTTACTCCCATGGCTTGCACGCTACTGTGACCCGCCATCAATCCTCTGCATTCCTTTCAATAGACGTCATCCACGCGGAGGCCACAATGCAGACCTCCGCCTATCCCACACCACTGCATGAATATATTTTCTTAAGCACCTCCCCGCATCCCCTCACTAGCACTTTTCTTGAGGGACGATGGTCATGCGGATCCCACCATTTTTGCAGACGTCCTCTCAGCGAGCCGGCCGTAACGACATCTTACAGACTGATGCCCAAATTCTTCCTCCTATAAACGGTATTGGGCCACCATGTCCCCGCATTCTCACACCTGCCGATGACTTTTCCCCAACGACACTCCAGGAGGCATTCCTTGCAATTCTTAAATTTCCCTTCCTTGTGCCTTCATGAGCCTAAAAGCTCTCATCCGCAAGTAGTCTCTGATGAGCCCAAAATATGCTCATCATTTGGATATCATGGTGTACTTTTAATACCTTTACTTCTGTTGATTATGGTTGTTTAACTCTCTTGAAACCTTTTTATTGGGGGATATCCTGTAGCAATACACTTTCATGTTCCTGTAGCTGATCATGTTGACATGTTTGTATTTATTACCCTGTTGACTTCCCAAATGACTGGTATAACACATGTAGTTTTTGAATGATGAAATAGATTTAAATATGTGATTAATAAATGGATATTGTGTATGTGCCATGCGCCTTTTCTTTCACATCTGTTACCTTGTGTTTCGCAGGTTGTTGAAGAAAGTATGATCGAGTCAAGCGCTAGCTCAATCTCTCACCTTTGCAGAAAAGTCCATTTCCTGCACGACTTCGAGGAAGCTCTGGTGAAGACTCTTTGACCGAAACCATTGGGAAGGATTTTAAATGACATTTAATCTGGAAAGAGTGGAGTGCTAGATTCTCTCTAGATCGGGTTGAACGGATAACTCATTTATGAAGTCTATTCCTTGATTTCAGGATACATTTCATATCCACGTCTTTCTCTTTGAGTTAGTTAGTTAGTTGTTCTCCTGTTTTAAAAATAAGTGTTCCTCCTGGCTGGGTGAACGTAGATGAAGGAGATAGATAGATGGATAGATAAGAGAAGCAAATTATGTAAGAGGATAAAGATATAATATGAATCGTGGTTTCGTTAGTTTTCAAACATAATAAATAACGGAAATGATTTTGCTATTTGGCCCATTTTGATGAAGAACCTAAAGGAAATCCATTTGCTCCTATACTTATCGTGAACATGGCAGCTTAATCCACCAAATCGACTCCTCGCTTTGAATTCCCCAATACTTCTGAACAAAACAATGACAACCTTGAGAATATTCCTTCTTCATTACTTCCTAAGTTCTATGGCTTAGTCACAGAAGATCCAGAGACCTTGTTCGAGTTTGATATCCTCTGTCGTAGTTATGACTACACTTCAGATGCTCACAAACTAAAATTGTTCCCTGCTACCTTGAAGGAGGGAGCTCTCAGATGGTTCATGAGTTTGGGAAGGGGTGTTGTCGATAGTTGGCCAGCCATGCAAACAAAATTTCTTGAGAAATACAAGGAATACTGTAAGAGTGGCAGTAAAGGTGATGATATATTCTGAATTCAACAGAAAGAAGATGAAAGTCTGGAGGATTATATATCAAGATTCTTGTTTTCACTGAAAAAGAATTCAGACCATACTCTTAATGAAGAATCTCAGAAATTACTTTTTCTAAGGGGAATCAATGATACTTGCATAGATGCCTTGGACCTGATGGGAGGTGGAGATATCACTCAAGCATCCTGGGATGATATCATGAAGATATGTCTCAATTACTCCCAAGAAAATGTGAAGAAGGGTAGAGGTCATCAAGCTATAGTGGGAAAGTCTTCTTCCAGTGGAGTTTCCCGAATGGAGATCACAAACTTGTTGTCTGATTTCAAGCACGACATCATAAACAACATGGCTATGCAGTTGGATACCATGCAAGCTTGCAAGAAACATGAGGAGGCTGAGGCAATCCTGGCTGAGTTATGTCCACATTGTAGAAAGAAGAAACGTGACTGCAGATGCAAGTTGGTGGCCAATATGGAGGCTAAACAACTACCTACTGATTTTAAGATGATAGAAGGTGATGATGACCAAGTCTTCTTTGTTTTACAAAGGAGACCATGGGCTCCAAGACAAGGTATGCCTCAAGATCCTTTGACTTTGGTTATCCTTACTCTAGTTATAATAACCAATGGCAACCCACATATGGTCCACCTCCATCTTGGAATGCTCCTCAACCATACTGGCCTAATTATCAGAGCCCTCAATGGAAACCTCCTCAAGGAGGTTGGCAGCACCCGCAAGGACAATGGACTCCACCTCCAAGTAACTGGCAGCAGAACCCTCAATGGAGAGGTCCTCAGCAATGGCAGAACCAACCACCTGGATTCCTGCAGTCTCAGCAGCCACAACCTCCCACCCTTATGCCTCCTCCTAAAACTTTTGTAGCTCCTGCAGTAAATACTAGCCCTTCAAAACAAATGCCTATGCCTGCTCAACCATTGCCCAATCCTAATAGAAAATAGTAGCAACAACAACAACCTATGTATTATGCAGAAGCTAACCCATGTCCAGCATATGCCCTGAATATCAATGATATCCATCTCAGGTCTGGAACCACTCTCCCTACTCCACAATCACCTGTAATAATAGAGATTCCAGACTCTGTTGTTGAACAACCTACTGATCATGCAGAAGATATACCTGTATCAGCTACTTCCTCCAAGGAACCCATCCTACAGCCTCAGGCTACACCACTTTTTCCTCAGAGATTGCAGATTACTACACCCAAGACCATTGAAGAACCGACCTTTGATATTTTGGAGCAACTAAAGAATGTACAAGTTCAAATTCCTCTTTTTCAAGCAATCAAAGATGTTCCAGTTTATGGAAAAGCCATTAAAGAGGCCTGTTTAAAGAAACAAGGAAGAAAGAAAAAGGACCCCCAAACTATCCATGTCCTAAGACATTTAGCCGATATTATGTTGGGGAAAGTTTTCATCCCAAAATATACTGACCCTGGAAGTCCTATAGTAAAAATCAATATCAATGGTCAAGTGGTAAGAAATGTTTTGGTTGACCTTGGTGCAGCCATTAATGTGATGACCAAGCACACTATGGAATGTTTGAATATTCCAAACATTCGGTCTACACCGACTGTCCTGTAGCTTGCTGATAGTTCAACGGTTACACCTGATGGAGTAATAGAAGATGTCATTGTCACCCATGAATCTTGGGAATACCCTACTGATTTCACCATATTGTCCACTAAGGCAACCCTAGGGGGATATCCTATTATCCTAGGTAGACCTTGGTTAGCTATAGTTGATGCCCTTATAGGATGTCGTTCAGGAGACATGACAATTTTTGATGGTCAGTCAAGGAAGAAATTGGCTTTATACCCACCTACACAACCTTTGCCAGATTTTTCTCAACCAGTTTGGCCAGATCTAGGAGAGGAATCTGAAAAAGTCAATTCATTAGCTCAGTTGATGATGCTATGAACTGATCCATTTTCCCAGCTTCAGAGTGAAGATAATTTGTTTCTACACATTCTGTAGTTTAGTTCTGGTTTGAATAGCCCATCCGCTTTTGGACACCACGCAAGAATGTTTCAAGAACAACCTGGATTCTCGAGAACCATCATGATTTGCTATTATGTTATATACAAGCACCATTTTTATCAAAGAACTCCTCAATAAATAATCTCACCAAATGTATAGAAGTATCTTCAAAGTCAAGGTTCCATACACAATAAGTTGTCTATATCTCAATAAACCGGCTTCTAGCCACAATGCCGCAAGCCCATAAAAAGAGCTTTTGCATGGGACTATGGGGATATGAGGGGTTTAGACCCAAAACTCTGTACACATCGCATATATATTGACAGTGACTTCAAACCTATCAGGCAGCCTCAAAGAAGAATTAATCCAGCTTTGAGAGAAATTGTTAAAGAAGAATTACAGAAAATGTTAGCTACTGATTTATCTACCCAATTTTTGATAGTAAGTGGGTTTCCCCATTGGTCATTGTTCCTAAGAAAGGAGGAAAATGGAGGGTATGTGTAGACTACAGAGAGCTCAACTTGGCAACAAAGAAAGATTACTTTCCTCTTCCATTCATTGATCAAGTTCTAGATAATTTAGTAGGGAAAAAGTACTTCTCATTCTTAGATGGTTTCAGTGGGTACAATCAAATCAAGATTGCTCCTGAGGATCAAGAAAAAACTACTTTTACATGCCCTTGGGGAACCTTTGCCTATTCAGTTTTCCCTTTTGGTCTCTGTAATGCTCTTGCAACTTTCCAGAGGGCAGTCATAAGTATCTTCTCAGATATCTCATATGATTGAATGGAAATATAAATGAATGACTTTATTGTTTATGGTACAACATTTGAGGAAGCTCAAGCTAACTTGGAAAAGGTACTACAGAGATGTGAAGATCACAACCTATCACTGAATAGTCAAAAATGCTTCATGATGATGCAAGAAGGAATAGTACTTGGTCACTACATTTCTGCTATAGGAATTCAGGTTGATCCTGCTAAGATTGAAGTTATCTCTAAGTTACCCTCTCCTACCAAACAAAAAGAGGTAAGGAGCTTCCTAGGCTATGCCGGATACTACAGAAGATTCATCAAGGACTTCAGTCAAACAACAGGCCCTTTATACAGTCTGTTGAAGAAAGATGTAGATTTTTCCTAGACAGAGGAATGTGAAAAAGCATTCCTTGACTTGAAATTAGCCCTTACCCAGGCACCTGTTTTGAAAGGACTTGATTGGTCACTTCCATTTCATATTCATATAGATGCATCAGATTACGCCATTGGCGCAGTGTTAGGAAAGAAGGATGGTTCAATAGAACATGCACTCTATTACATAAGCAAAAATTTGCAAGGAGCTGAATTGAACTACACTGTTACAGAAAAAGAAATGTTAGCAATCATTTACGCCCTCAATAAATTTAGGCATTATATTACTGGTTATCAGATATTTGTTCATACTGATCATGCCGCAATCTGGTATCTCATGAACAAAGCAACAATCTCTGGGAGACTGGCAAGATGGTTATTGCTGATGTAGGAATTTGACATTACAATTGTGGACAAACCAGGTAAAGCCAATGTAGTTGCCGATTTCCTTTCCAGACTTCAAAGGCAAGATGACTCTGCAGTTTTTGAAGACTCCTTTCCTGATGAGCACCTGTTTGCAATTAAGGTTATTCACCCATGGTATGCTGATATAGCAAATTATCTGGCTACAGGAAGAACCCATCCTCACTTCTCTCCTAAGGAAAAGAGATTATTGGTAGAGAAAAGCTTTAACTTTTCCTGGACTGTAGATTGCATGTTTTATACTGGGCCAGATCAAGTTATGAGGAGATGTGTACCAGAGGAGGACACTTATGATATACTGCATGCCAGCCATGATGAGCCGTGTGGTGGACATTTTTCTTCCAAAAGAACAGCGATGAAAATTTAAATACTGGTTACTATTGGCCAACCTTGCATAGAGATGCAGCTAAGTATACTAGGAGGTGTGACAGATGCCAGAGGATGGGAAGACCAACTCGATCTAATGAGATGCCTTTATTTCCACAAGCCAGTTGCTCCTCTGGATAAATGGGGGATCATTTTGTGGACCAATTGATCCACCTTTCAAATGGTAAGTCCTACATCCTTGTACGTATAGACGCGCCTACAAAATGGGTAGAGGCTAAGCCTATGAAACATGCTAGGGACAATAAAGTGGCTAAATTTCTCTATGAGGAAATATTTACTAGGTTTGGTGTCCCTAGAGAAATAGTGACAGATCAAGGAACACAATTTACTTCTACACTTATCATAGCTTTAGTCAATGAATATAATATACGACACAGGAAATCAACTCCTTATCACCCCCAGGCCAATGGCTAGGTTGAAGTCACAAATAGGGATATAGAGGCCATTTTGACTAAAATTGTACATTTGCATAGGAAGGACTAGGCCACAAGGTTACCAGAAGCTATATGGGCCTACTGTACTACCTGGAAGACTGCTACAAGATATACACCTTTTGAAATGGTGTATGGTAAAACAGCTGTGATGCCAATAGAGTTTGAACATAAGACTCTAAGAACAACACTGGAGATGGACATGGATTTAACAAATGCACAAAATGACAGAATCATGTAGCTCAATGCTTTGGATGAGCTCTGAAAGAATTCCCTGCAGCACACTGAGATGATACAAAATCAGAGAATGAGGTGGCATGATAAATACATTAAGGAGAAGAAGTTCAAAGTAGGTGATTGGGCCCTGCTTTATGACTCACGATATAATGACAGTCTAGGCAAATTACAAACCAGATGGTTGGGCCCATATGAAATTGAGAATGTATTTGCTAATGGTTCAGTGCAACTTGTTACAATTGATCCTGTTAGATTCAAGCTGCTAGTTAATGGACACCGCCTCCAGTTGTACCATAAACTAGTTTCAAAAGAGGAATTCATGCAACAATTCGTTCAGGATTTTGCCACAACTCTTCCTGCAGTTGAACGCTTTGGCCTTGCTCCTGGAGCTTCTCCATGATTTTCTAATGCATGCTCATAATAAAGGTTTCCTTTTAAGGGAACCCCCTTTCTTTGTTTCCACTTGTCGCCACATTTCACTTCTTTATCTTCCATACCATCCATCCATTCCATTCATTCATCTCGTCCGTCCACATCATCCATCCACCTCATCCATCCGCACCACCCCTAATTATGATCTCATTCCCAACTGTCATCTCATGCCGAAGCCGTCAACTTTCTCAGCACATACGAACATTTAATGAAAGGTATGCAATATCTTTTGATTATCGCATTTTTGATTTATTTCATTCTATTCATTTACTGCACTGTCTGTATCAGTCATTATTACCCAATTTTTGCCTATTCCCTAGTACATGTGAGGACACATGTCATATTCTAAGTAGGGGGTGGGATAATCCACTTTTTAAACTTGTCCTTTCACCACTGTCACAACTGCTTAGATAATCTTTCTTTATTATTTTTCTGGTACTTTCCAAATATGATCACATGTCTTTTTCATTGCATGTTTTTCATTGAGAATCACATTCAAAAAAAAAAAACTGCTTGTTTAAAAAGTTCATAAAGTTCATTTTTGGAAAAGAAAAGGAAATTGACGGCGGAATAGAGAAAAACCAAAACAGAATAGGAGAAATTCTTGATTTTCAGAAAGGAGTTGAGTCAGTTAAGGCAAAACTGTGAACATGGGTGGTCAGCTGGTTAGGGTACGAGCCCTCAGAGTTCATGTTGTTAATGCAAAATCCTCAAACGGCCCAAGCATTCAGCCTCTGTGGTTGGCTGAATTACTTCTTGAGTTTAGATGCTTTTGATGAGGAGGCTGCAGGAAAATTTTTGAGAACCCTTTCTAAAGGGGAGGCCACCGTGATGGGGTCTAATGTTTGTCATGACCAAGAAAAAGAATTGTAGGTAGGCTAACCGCTCCTAAAATTACTGAGAAATTTTTTCTTTAGATGCTGCCTCTGCAAGGGCAGAATTTTCAATACCCACTAATGGACCTTTGGAGGTCTCAAAGCAGGGATGCAAGCGAGTGTCGTTGCCTCCTCCATACCCAGAATACGTTGCTTTCATAATCAGGTATTTAACTTGTGAAGGTCGTTTCTCCTACCTGCATTCTTACCACTTCAAATTGCTAAGTCATATGAGGCATGGATTAGTTGTTAATGTTCTGAACTTTTTGTTAAATTTTATGGAACAATGTGCCCACGGAACCCAACAGGGGAAAGATAATTCTATTGCTCACCATGGCCTCATAAAATTGTTTATTACACGCTCTTTGAGAGATGTATCACCTCTTTCCTGGAAAGAATTTGTTTCCCAGAAGAGCCTGCAATGTCTAGAACCCCCTAGAGCACTTACCCCATGGCCTCAGAAAAAGAAAGAGGAAATAGTGTCCACTAGTAGGAGAACAGGGCAAGCATCATCTGCTCCTGTAGCACCTGGTCCTGCAGCTCTCACACTTGAGTCCTCTGCCCGGGTGCAAACTAGGGCTGCCAGTAGGAGAGAGAGAGGAAAAACTAAGGTCGGAGAGTCATCTGGGGCAGAACAAACCCCAGAATCTGACCCTCATTCTCAAAAAAGGCAACGTTCTTCTCCTGCAGCTTCTTCCCCTGCAGCATTGTCTCCTACAGCAACACCTGTTGCCGTCACTAGTTCACCATCATCCTCTGACAAGGCAGAACCTTCTAGGAAATTCAAAAAGAGGAAGGCTACGAGAGCACCTCCTGCAGCCACAACACTGCCGAGAAGAGTTTCTACAAGAACACAATGTAAAGTATCCCCTGCTTCACCTCAACCTGAGGTTATTGTAATTTCAGAAGAATCTGTTGAGTCTAAACCCGATGTTTCTCAGAATATGTTTGAAAGTGCTGCATAGAGTTCATTTGTTATTCTTGAAGAAAAATAAGTTGAGACAAGGGAAGTTGAGCATAATGAAAGAGGAGTACCAAGTCTTGATGACTTGGCTGCTGCGGCTATGCAGATTTCAGAGGAAGCACAATCTTCTCCACTGCAGCAACATGAATTTTTCCTGCAGCAAGAGGAAGAACAAACTGAACCATTGGAAGTGGTCAATGAAGCCTCAATTCCCCCTGCAACTTGTCAAGCCATTGTTATTTATAAGAAAACATTTTTAATTGAATTTTTGGAATATGTCAAAGCTATATGGAAACCGGTTACATTACAAACCCTAACTTTCCACCACCTAGCCAAGACTGAAATGCAACAGAGTCTTTCAGAGGAGGAAAAGAAGAAACTGAAAAAGAAAATTAAAGAGTAGAAACTGGAAATTCAGAAGTTAAAAGAAAAGATGGATGAAATGCTGAAGGTAACTGGTCAGATTATGGAATGCAGACCACCACCCAGAGTTTATGCTCTATGACTCAAAGAATAGTTTTTGTGGTTTCAACTGATGAGAATTTCTAGAAATCAGGATCCTATTCTTCACAATGCTAAAGAGTTTTATGATGCATATCAGGCAGCCCCTAATTGGCTCAAAAATTCTTTGTGTGAATTTTACCTTCATGGCTTCTTAATTCCATTTGAAATAGAGTGGAATCCTCTTCTGTATATTGGCGATATCCATTTGATATCACTTATGTCTTGGGAAGAAAATGAAGCAAATTATGGTAGGCAATGGGAAACCTATGAAGAAGTCGAAAGGAATGAGCCTGTTCCATTATGTTCTGAGAGTTCAGACCCCCGCACAATGCTGAAAACCTGGCTTA
>VDFB02320256.1:0-48727 GCA_007258455.2 Sequoia sempervirens | reverse complement strand
TTTCTTAGAAAATAACATTTCCAACAAGGAATGAGTTGTCCGAGCCAAATTTTCTTTCAAACATTTATGTTGATAGTTTGTTTGGGTTTTGTCAGGGGTTTATGAATCTTAACCTATATCAGCAATCACATCAATTCAATCAAATTTTCTTACAACATTTATGTTGATGGTTTATTTGGGATGTTAACATATATCAGCAATCACATCAATTCTATCAAACTTTTTTTCAACTTTTATGTTGATTGTTTGTTTGGGTTTTGTTATAGGACCTATGGATTTTAATATATATCAGCAATCTACGGGCTCAACTAAATTTTCTTTCAACTTTTATGTTTGTGGTTTGTTTGGGATTTGTCATGGGGCCATGGATGTTAATGCATACCAACAATACATCAATTCAACCAATCATTCATTCAACTTTTATGTTGATTATTTGTTTGGGCTTTGTCATGTGGATATTAATGTATATCAACAATCACATCAGATGTAATGGGTGTGTTAATTGGATTTGACAAGTTATGGAATTGTTAAATAATTTGAAAAATATAAAACTATAAACTAAAGCATTGAGAAATAATGGTAAAACTTGATGTTTGAAATAGACTTGGTCCATATTTTTTTCTTTTAATATACTTATAATAAAAAAATACAATTTTGAATTAAAAAATAATTTAGAAAGATTGTGATTGAGCACATTAATCAAACATTTTGTATCAATAAATTCTAAATATGTTTATTAAAATTGGAGACATATGAACAAATTTTGATAAAAGACAAATATATGTAGTAAAAATCAAATGAATCCATAAATTTGTATCTGACATTTAATATGTGAGCCTTAAACCTTAGTCTACCCTAAAAATTAGTATCAAACACATTGCTTCTTTATGATGTAATATTGAAATCTAAACTTATGTTGAAATACAAATTTATATTTAAATAAAATACTAATTATTAAAAATTAACTCCTAAGAACACAATTATGAATCTAAATTTATATAAAATTAATTAAGCACAAGAAAGAAATTATCAATAAGAATAATAAAATACAATGTCTTTCAATATACTTTAAGAGCTAGCATAAATAACAATGATTTTAGGGATTTCACTTGGATAATTACCTACTAATAGCTATACATTGTGACTATGTAGAAAGTTAGAAATATAAATTCACCATTTTCTAAGATATTACTTGAGCAATAATTACTCAAAATCATTTTTCTTTATTCAAATGCAATTAATAATTTAGAAATTTGAAATGTCTTGAGGAAAATTTTATGAAACTATTTTAGAAGTGTCTAAATGTGTAGAATGGGTTGAAAATATGCATTTCCTAAAAATAAAAATATAATATGTGGAAAATTATAAAAGAAAATGGAGATAAAAGGACATATAACAACAATATATTATTAAAGTTTTCTTTTGCTATATATGTATCAATGAAAGTAAATAAGTGAATTTGACTTCTAAAAAGAATGAAAAATTAGGAAAATAATAAGACCCAAAATAATCTAAATTTGAGCTATATATGTGTACCAATGAAAGTAAATAAGTGGAATTGACCTCTAAATCAAAATGAAAAATGAGAAAAATATTCATACCCAAAATAATCTAGATTTGATTGAGGGAAACTTCAACTGAACTAGCTTTGATCAAACCTAATATGATACTAGAAAGTTTTATTGAACCAACTTTAATCAAGCTTGGTGAAATTAGTTATAAGATGGACTTCAATTCTGATAAGGGTGAGCCAATGCATTCATCCTTTCACATTGTCTAGAAACTTAATCAACAACCTACAAAGCTATTGAGTGATCTCTTGGTGTACATAATTATCTACTTCTCTTTTAGCTACATTTCCAAACATTTTTCATTTTTAGTCTCATCTTTTTATGTTGTTTATTTTGTGTCTTCATATTTCTAAAGTATTTCTAATTTTTTGTTATATTTGTAAAATTCAAGAAAACATAAATGTATACTAATAAAAGTAAAATTAAATAAATATTATATAAGTCATTAAGAATATAAAATTTAGAAAATTAATCAAATAATATAAATAAAAAATTGATGAAATTATTGAAATATTAAATTACACAATTAAAATATTAATAATCAATAAATTTATACTATTATAAGAATATTATAAATTATATACATAATCTTATAAAATCAAAAGAATTATAAAAATAGAGACCTCATAAGATAAATTATTATATATTTGAGATTACATGTCATGATGTTTAATATTTAGTGTTTGATATGTGAAGAAAATGTAATAGATTGTATAACACCAACATCTAATTATTAATGATTATTGTAATTATCTCATGTTACTCATTGTATTTAATGATAGTATTAATATTACAAGGTCAAAATTGCCTACTTACTTAGATCTCTCAATATCATAGTCGTTTAATATTTATTTGTTTTATAATTAATTTTTCATTTTTTTTTGTCATCATGTGTGATTCATGCATAGGAAGTAGCATATTTTTTGGGATAGGATCTATAGGCAAGAGGAAATATAAAAAGGGTAAACATATATGTCAAAAATTGAGTTAGATGTCAAGGAGATTATTCCTTATAATAGAATAAATTATATCAAGGTTTTAGAGTGCTTCATTAATTATTTATTTAAAACATTAATACATCTTAGACTTCATATTTAACTTTTTAGGCTGTGTGTTTTCAAAAGAAATAGTTATTGATGCTTGTTTTTTGATTCCTAAATTAATGATTAAATTAGTGCATGATACAAAATAATTTATTGGGAGAATGAGTATATTTGTTGTACCTTTATTTTAGATCAATGGTATCATATTATATATGGTAGAAATCCTATTCGTGTTGCATAAGTATCATAAGAAAATCAAAGAGCACATTAAGGTCCACATCAATTATGTTGTGGAACACTTCCATATAAGAATGTATAATCTAGGTAGGATCTCCTAGTACTTAAACACCTTTGGTCCTATTTTTACATGTTAATTTTACTAAAGATGTTCAAATAGAGGAGGTCATCTAAGATAACACATACTTGTTAGGTGAATCTAAGGATTCTAACTAAAATGCATTAAATCCAGTCCCAATTAGATAATGACTTATGTAATTTATAATTGTCTGTCTTATAACTAACAAATATACTTATTAGTAAAAAAAGTGAAAGGGGATTTTTTGAGGTGTTTGGTGACAATATGGTCCATAGTCTATTTTAATTCCTTTGTGTGTTCTTGAGAAAACATTAACTACATATTTGTAATAATAGAACATCATCAACTTAAATATGAAACTTATTATATCCAGTTTTATTGTCAAACCATAGATAGTTAATAGGATACATTATTATTCTCTATGCGAATCTTATAAAATAAATGTTACAAGAATCTAATATTAAATGCTTGTTTTATACTCCCCATGCACCTACCCTAATTTTATTTTTCAAAAAATGATAAACCTAAAACATTAATAAATTAATTCATTTTTCAATGATTCTCACTCTTCTTTCCTTTTTCTTAGATCTTCCACAAAAATTTATGGCCTCAATGGCACTGATGGATACCTTGCTTTTCATATCTTTAGAAATAAAAGAACCAATAATATCCTCATATTTCCACCATATTCCATTTTTAAATATAATTTATTCCTAAATAAAATCTTGTTCACTAAATATTTGGATTGATATATCTCAGAAAGTTTTTTTCATAGTTTCATTATAGAAGACTCTTCACAAATATTGATTAAAACAGAGTTTTTCAAGAACAAACTAATTAGAAATTTGGATTAATGGTTCATAACATCATATTGAACAACCGAAGTATCATCTATAAGCCTTGAAACTTTCTCATCAATAACAACCCGCAAATCTCAATCAACTAAAAAATCATCCACATTTATCTTTCACATCATAAAATTGTTGCCAATTTTTTTACCTATATATTCACTAATGTGTTTTCCATCTAAAAATATTTACAACAAGATCACAAAGTATATTTGCAAAATATCTTACTAAAAATTAGATTAGTTCAAAATACCCAACAACCCACAACTCAAACTAAAGGTGATGATGTTGAACGCAAACTAGAATACTGTGAGGGGGGTGAATCAATATTTAATCAAATCTAATTAAATCTTAAACCCTCGGGAGAAAATTGAAACAAACTTTATAGCATAAATTAAAACACGAAAGATGAACACAATGCATAACACCACATAACACCAAATGTATGTGGAAAACCCCACAGGGGAAAAACCATTGTGAGGGAGCTATTGTCCTAATCCAACCTCACAAATGAATCATAGTTAAAACCTTTTCTTAGGGATACAACCCAAGGAAGCTACTACTCCCTATAAAGGTTTTAAGGTCACTCCCAAGGATGATACAAATCCATACAATTTTTTTTTAGGGTTACAACCAAAGGAAGTAGCTACTCCTTGAACTGAGAACGAACTCAAAAAAGATTATAGCTTGACATTCCTCCTATTATATGAATCTCATAATGAAGCTCAATCATTCTTATGATTGTGATTGTAATTTTTCCCTTCTCTTTTTTATGATTATAATTCTGCTTTGACAACTTTTGCAACTTGTTCAAATATACTCTCTATAGCTTACTGACTCACTGCTTTCAACCTTCAATATTTTTTTCCTTTGGCTCACTACCTTCAACAATCAGTTAGGAACACTCTTCACTTCCCTTATGTCATTGATATATGATCAAATTGAATCTGAATAGGATCTACAACTTTTTCTCTTTCTCTTTCAATCACTTACATTAACATCATAATGCATTACACATCCTTGACTCAGCCACACTTCTCCAACCTAGATCAACTAGGTTTAAAATTTATACATGATATTACATTGATTGTATTACATATGTCAGCCTACAATAAAGAATATTATAATTACAAGTCATCCAAACATCAAACAACATCATTAAACATGTAGAAAGCAACACAATATCAAATTACATGTAATACCAGGAAGGGGAAAACACCTTCCAAATTCCAACACATGCTTAAATTGTTCCTAAATATTCTTCACATCATTAGTCTTTGAAAAACAACATTTGTGTGCTTTGAAAATTCAAATTAGGTCACCCTTAAGCAAGAAAATATGAAACTTGTAGCATGTCGACCATTACAACTTGGTTGTACACATGAATAATTAAGCATTACTTGTGCTTCTCCCAGATGAGTTAACATGACCCATACAAAAATTTTAAACACTCTTTGAACTCCATGTAACCTTGAACTTGTTGCACACACCTTTAGCATACCTCAGCCATCTAGGAAAAAGCATGACCTAGCAATGCCTTCACTTTGGACCAAATCCTATTCTAGAGAGAAAAAAATGCACCATGTGGAGCAACAAAAAATTTCACATGAAAATCAAGAATTATTTAATACAATCCTTTCACAACTTCATGCAGCAACAAGTTGGTGCAAGCCAACAAATATTAAAACTAACCAACAAAAAATACAGTCCTGAACTCTGTCACATACAACTTTAGATCAATTGAAGGAAAAAATATATGAAACTTTAGAAATAGCACCTTAACAATGCACTGAAATTAACTTCTAAACCACACAACCATATCTACAAACACAAAGGAATATATAGCCAAACTTTGTACCTCTATGAGCATCATCACAAAAACCACATTTTCCTCAAATTATCACTTGAAAAACCACCTTTCTAGACTAAAATTGATCTAAAACATGGAACACACATGCTTTGACATATCATGAATCTATCTTCCAATCTATAGGAGAAAATCATCACAATTGGAGAGATGTGAAGCATCTCTTAGAGACTCTGGCAACCAATCAACCATACTATTTAAACACTGACATGCAAACTACAACCAACTCCAACATAATTTTTGATGTCAATGACAACCAATACTCACACTTTTCACATCAATGAAAGCTAGACTACAACAATCTCCCCATTTGGAATGGATGGTAAAACCAATCTGACATGCACTTTTCTCCCCCTTTAATATCAAGGACAAAGGGAAACTTTTTCTCTCCTTTTTTAAGCACATTTTCTCCTCTTCAACCTTCTCCCCATTTTATGTACATTCTTTCCTTTTTGAAATAGCATACAGGATCCCCCTATCAATAATAACCACTACCGACTCCCCCTAAGAGGTTTCCACCATCATTCTAGGAATACGGATATGGAATGATTTACTATGCCTAGATAGATGCACCAACTATGCATCTAACAAGGAGGAGCAATTACCCATAACTTCTATCGAAGATACTCACAATTATCCTTTACAAGAGCCTATGTGAAAACATCTACAATCTGATCCTTTATAGAAACATATTCTAACTTGACTTCTTTATTTGTAACCTTCTCTCTCAAAAAGTGATACCTAATTGATATGTGTTTGGTTCTAGAATGCATCACTGTATTCTTGGAAATATTGATAGCACTTGTATTATCACACAAAATAGGAATAGGAACATCATACTGTATCTTGATATCCTTCAATGTTTGCTTCACCCACAATAATTGAGTATAGCAAGATATTGCAACAATGTATTCTTCTACAGTGGACAAGGATACTAAATCTTGTTTGTTACTATGGCATGAAACTAATCTACTTCCTAAAAAGAAATAAAAACCACTTAAACTTATTCTATCATCCACACAACCAGCCCAATTAGCAATACTATATGCACACAAATCAAATTCTTTATCTTTTGGATAGCATAATCTATAATGCAGAGTACTCTTCAAATATCTAAAAATTATTTTGACTTCCTTCACATGAGTTTCTTTATTATTAGCTTGAAATATTGCTACCAAACATACCACATGCATGATATCAGGTCTTCAAGAGGAAGATAAAACAAGATTCCAATCATAGACCTATATAGTTTCTTATCATCATAGGGAGAATCATCATCTTTTCTCAAATGACAATCAATAACCATGGGAATACTGACTAGTTTGCAATCCTCCATGCCAAACTTCTTCAACATCTCCTTGACATACTTTTCTTGAGAAATAAAAATATCATCATCTAGTTGAGAAATTTGAAGACCAATAAATAAAGATAACTCACCAATCATAGAAATCTCGCATTCCTTCTACATATCTTTAGAAAACTTCTTGCACATTTCATCATTTACACCAAAGAAAATATCAACATACACAAAAACTATCAAAATTATTTCATCCTCAATCTTGAGGCAAAGATTACTATTTGTGGTACCTTTCTTTAAACCTTTCTGAAGCAAGTACTTATCCAACCTTGCATACCAAGCCCTAGGAGCTTGTTTTAGAGCATACAAAGCCTTTTTGAGATTGCACACCATGTTTAGTTCTTCTGATAACTTGAATCCATCAGGTTTCTCTATGTAATTTCCCTCTTCTAAATCTCCATTTAGGAAGGTTGACTTGACATCCATCTAATAAACCATGAATTCCTTGTAGGAAGAAAAAGAAAGAAATAATCTGATAGCTTCTATTCTTGCTATCAGAGCAAAATTCTCCTCAAAATCAATGCCTTATACCTATAAATATCCTTTGTAAACCATGCTAGCCTTGTTTATTAGAAATTCTCCTTCCTCATTCAATTTATTCCTCAAAACCCACTTTGTTCCTATCACATTTTTGCTTGAAGGCCTTGGAACAAATTATCAAGCCCGATTCTTCTTAGTTTGACTCAACTCTTCTTCCCTTATGGTAAAACTTATCCTCTTCATCCTTGTTGGAATCAACCAAATTTTTTGGTTTTAGCTTTGATAATAAAAAATGTTTACTTGTTCACTTTCCTTTGCAATCCTTATTTTGGTCAGTACTCCATTATCATCTCCAATGATTTTATCTTCTGAATGATTTCTTTGAACATACTTTGCAAGATCCTTGCTGAGCTTTTTTGTTGTTTCTTCTTTCTCTTCAACATATGCTTGTTCATCTTCATCTAAGCATGGAGGTACATCAGATCCGCAATCCTTAATTTCATTCACATTTTAATGTAGATCTTCATCAACTTTCACATTAATAATTTAAAATATTCTTCCCAATCTTTTTTTGTAACACCTATATGCTTTTCTCTGAGATAAATATCCCAGAGCGATACCTTCATTATTCCTTGATTCAAATTTTCCCAATACATAGATTCATATCTTCTGATATAGTATTTTCTTCCAAAGACTCTAAAATAATTGACATTTGCAGGTCTACCATACCATAATTCATAAGAAGTCTTAGTGTTTACTCTCAACAATCATTTGTTCTGAATATTTACTACATTATGAGCTACTTCTTTCCAATAGACATTAGGTAGATTTTCTTCCATTAGTGTGGTCCTTTCCATTTCTTGAATAGTCATATTCTTTCTTTCCACAACCCCATTTTTTGAGGATTTCTAGCAACAAATAGATGCCTCTTTATTCCATGTTTTCACAAAAGTCATTGAATTCATTTGAAGTAAACTCATCTCCTCTATTAGATCTCAAATATTTTATCTTTGCATTCATTTCATTCTTATGCATCAAGAATTGAAAATAATGAATCTACTAAAAGCATTAGATTTATCTTTCAAGAGTGTAACCCATGTCATCATAGGGAAATCATCAATAAAAATCATGAAATACCTTTCTCCTTTCAAACTTTTTGTTTTGGTAGGTCCACAAAAATAAGTATGTACCAACTTCAAAGTTATACAAGAATAATATTGTTTAGACTTGAAGCATATCCTTGTTTTCTTACTAAACTAACATTCCTTGCACACTATACTTCTAGGCTTGATTATCTTAGGCATATCTCTTACTACATGCAATGAGATAATCTTCACAAGATTTTTAAAGTTAATGTGTCCCATTCTTTTGTGGCATAGCCAACATTCACTTGCTTGTCCCAAAAGAGAACTCCTCCCATTGACATATCTTAAACTATATAAATCACCACTTGTTCTAGATCCTTCAACAACCAATTGTTCATACTTTTATTTTCTAATTACAAATCTAGGTCAGTGCAGGATCATGGGAGTCCAAACTAGGCCATTAAGTGGCAATGAAAATTCATAAAATCGGAGTTAGGAAACTTGACATAAAAATTTGAATAGGTTATTAACATCATTTGAAAAATATGTAATAATACAATTTGTAGAAAATTGAATGCAGTTTCTAAGATACTAGTCCTCTTTTGGAAAAATGTTAATCTATTTAGTTAAATTTTTAAATTTAAATGTAGAAGTATTAAATTTTCAGGAAAAAAGTAAAAAGAAAGTGTATGTTGGACCAACCTAAGTACACATAAGTAGAGGACACATGCCCAGATGTGCCGCATTTTTTTTCATAATATTTTTGCAAGTAAACAATTAGTTATGGATTTTTTATTAGAAAATTTAAAAAATATTAAAACTTGTTTTTCTAACCACCATAACTTGGTCAAAAATTTATGAAAATCATTTTTTTTTTATCCTATAGTATGGGAAGCATAGAATGTGTTGCATCTTTCATATTTTAAAAATGTGCAATTGTTTGAGAATTATAGATTATTTTCAATAAACCTATCAATTATGACTTTAGTCATAATGCATGTAGAAAACCAATAATAATTATCTATCTAATTCAAAAAAACCTTATATTGCGGAAAGATGAAATTTTATCAATAAAGGTGTGTAGGATCATCATGGAAAATAGGCCCTTAAGTGGCAAAAATTTAGAAAAATCAAAGTTAGCAAATTTACGAAAAATTTGAATAAGTTATCTATATTATTTTAAAAACATGTAAGAGTAGAATCGGTAGCAAAATTGAATGTAGTTTCTAAACTACTGTAGGTTTTTTTTTTAAATCTATTTGAAAATTTGAAATTTCAAATGTAGTAGTACTTAAATTTAGGAAGAAGTAGGTGTCTGTTGACTACCATAACCACAATAAAAGATAATATTTTTTTATAAGATTTTAGATTAAGTAGAGGACTGATGTCTCAGATGTGATGCATATTTTTTGTAATTTTTTTCCAAGTAAATAATTAATTATGAACATTACAATTTTTTTTAAAAGTATAAAAACTTCAGATGTATGACCACCTTAACTTGGTTAAAACTTCATGAAATTCAATTTTTATTTTTTTAATCATATAGTATGTGAAGCATAGAATGTGATGCATGTTTTGGATTCAAAAATGTGATACCTTTTTAAAGCTATAGATTTTTTCCAATCAGCCTATCAATCAGGACTTTAGTCGTAATTCAAATAGAAAATGAATAATAATTATTTATTAAATTCAAAGTAAAGCATAATTTATATTGGTGGAAAGCTTGAGAATCTCCTTTAAAAACCCTTTTCATTTCATCAATTTTGGGTAAAAAAAAGTCATCAGCCACATACCCTATAAATACCCATCATAACACCACTTTTTTGGCCCATCACGATCCCGCACATACCCTAAACCCATTTTGTTTCATAAAATTTGGATTAAAAAAATGTCATTACCCACTTTTGGGTCATATCACCACTTTTTGGACCCCCATGATCCTACACTCACCCATACACTTTTATTAAATAAGAGATTGTAACCATTTCTACACATTTGAATCACACTAAGAAGATTGTTCCAAAGACCTTTGACATAAATAACATCTTACGTTCTACTCTTTCCATCAATATTAATAAAACCTTTTCCACATATATGCACTAAACTATCATCTCCAAGCTTGACTATTCCACCAATCCACTTCATAAGTTTGATGAAATTTCTCTTATCTCTTGTCATATGGTTGGAACAACCATTGTTAATGACCCATGAATTTTCCTCATCCTTTGCATGGAAAGTAGTACACACCATACTTGGATGTTTAGCTTTATCTTTCATCTTCTTAGCAGCCAAGAACAAGATTTCATCTTCACTATCTGGACCACTAGAATCATCATCTTTTGTAGAGCAAGAATATTCCATAGAGTAGAGGCTCTTCTTAACATTATTTCTTCTAGGATCTTCGCTTCTCTTATCAGAATCTTTCAAGGGACATTTTGAAGAAAAATGACCAACCTATCCACACTTGAAAAATTTGAACTTGGTATCTTACCTTTGTACTTGTTGGTACAAGTCTCTTCAACTTCCTTAAAAAAAATTCTTCATCTTCATCAGTGTCACTATTTGGATCAGATTCTTCATATGATTCTTCCTTACTTGCTTTGAATATAGGTTCCTTCTTTGGACCTTCTTTGTCAAACTCTCTCATTTTAAATGCAATAAGGGCACTAAAAAATTGATCCATTAAAATTTTATCTAAATCTCTATCTTCCTCAATAGATGATACTTTAGAACTATAACGTTTAAGAAGAGATATCAATACCTCTTTAACAGCCACATATTCTTCAAGATCTTCACAAGGTTCTCTAATTGTATTGACTATTTCATCTACCTGGAGCACATATCTAGAAATGTTTTCATATTTTGAAATTTTGAGGTTCTCAAATATTCCTTTGTAGATCTATAGCTTTTGTTTCTTTACTTTGATATCTCCTTCATAGATTCTATTAAGCTTATCTTGGACTTCCTTTGTAGACTTGTAATGCATTGCCTATATATAAGATCAAATTCTAATAGCTCACTCAAGATAGCATTCTTTTCCTTTCCATTGTTCTCATAGACTCTAATTTTAGCCAGATTAGTTGGAGGAGTAGTAGGAACAACATAACCATCTTTGGGAGATTTCCAAAGACCACACCCAAAAGAGGATATATGAGTTTACATTCGGTATCTTCAAAAAGTGAAATTTCTTCCATCAAACCTAGGCACTTTGTGAGATCCTTCCTGTGCCATCTTGGATCTTCCTCAAGTTATACTTCTATAGAGCTAGGATTTGATTCCAATTTTTGAACACACACTAGAATACTAAGAGGGGCTTGAATCAACATTCAATCAAATCTAATCAAATCTTAAAATATCTTAGAGAAAATTGAAACTTAAACTTTACAACATAAACAAAAAAATGAAAGATGAACACAAAGCACAAAACCACACAACATCAAATTTACGTGGAAATCCTCAAAGGGGAAAAACTATAGTGATAAAAGCTACTAGGAGATACTATCCTAATCAAGCCTCACAAATGAATTACAATTACAAATTTTTTTTAGGGCTACAACCCAAGGAAGTTACTACTCCCTGTAAAGGTTTTAGGGTCATTCCTATGAAAGCTACAACTCCCTACAAACTTTATTTTAGGGTTACAACCCAAGGAAGCAACTACTCCTTAAATTGAGAAAAGCTCAAGAAATATTACAGCATGATAGTCCTACTATATGAATCTAATAATGAAGCTCAATACTTTTGATGGTTATAAATGTACTTTCTCTCCTCTTTTTGATGATTGCAATTCTACTTTGGTAACTTGTGCAGCTTCTTCAAATGTCTTCTCTACAATTTATTGACTCATTTCTTTTAGCCTTCAATAAATTTTTCCTCTGCCTCACTACCTCTAGTAATCAGTTAGGAACACTCTTCACTTCCATTCTATCACTAAGATATGATTAAATTGAATCCAGAGAGGATTCAAAATTTTTGGTCTTTCTCTTCCAGTCGCACTTACTTTAACATCATAATGCATTAGACATCCTCAACTCATCCACACTTCTCCAACCTAGATCAAATAGGTTTACAATTTATACATGATATTACATTGATTATATTACATATGTTAGGCCATAACAAAGAATATTACAATTACAAGTCGATGAAATATCAAACATCATGAAATGTGTAGAAGAAAACGCAAAATCTAACTACATGCAACACTGAGAGGGGTAGTACACCTTGAAAATTCCAACACATGCTTATCTTAGTCCTAAAATTCTTCATAAAATTGGTCTTCAATAAACCACATCCAAACACTTCATAAATTATTCAAATTAGGTTGGCCTTAAGCAAGAAAATATGAAACTTGTATCATGTCAGACATTAAAACTAGGTGGTACACATGAATGATTAAGCATTACTTGTGCTTCTCCTAGATGATCCAATATGACCCATACAAAATTTTCAAATACTCCTTGAACTCTGTGAAACCTTGAACATGTGGCACACACTTTCAACATACCTCACTCAGCTAGGCAAAAACATGACCTAGAAACACCTTCATTCTAGACAACAACCTATTCTAGAAAGAATAGTAAACACCATGCGAAGCAATATAAAACATAGCATGATAATCATGAATGCTTCCATAAAATCCTTTCACAAATTGATGTAGCAAGAAGTTGGTGCAAGCCAACAGACATTGAAACTAGCCATCAAAAAATACAGTCTTGAACTCTCACATACAACTTTCTTAATGGAAGGACAAATGATATGAAACTTTGGAAATAACACCTTCAAAAAAAACTAAAGTTAACTTATAAACCACACAACCATATATACAAATGCAAAGGAATAGATAGCCAAACTTTGTACCTCTATGAGAATCCTCACTAAAATCACACTATCTTCAAACTGACACTTACAAAACCACCTTTCTAGACCATAATTGATTTGAAACTTGGACCACACATGCTTTGACGTATCATGAATCTATCTTCCTATCCATAAGAGAAAATAATCACCAATGGAGAGATGTAGATAATATCTCAAAGACTCTGGCACCAATCAACTAGACTACAACACTAACAACCAAACTACAACCAACTCCAACATACTTCTGACATCAATTACAACCAATACTCACACTTTGGACATATTTGACAACCAAAGTTAAATAGATGAAGCTATGATATGACTTTTAAGGAAGTTAAGATAGCATAACAACTTCCTCTACACTAATCTTGAAAGAAGGGTTATTAAAAATATATATATCTTTACAATTATTGAAACAAAACATAAATATAATTCATAATACAATAGAGTGACTCACATGGGGAAAACCATTTCAGGAAAAATTCCACACTCCAAAATCCACATAATATATTATTAATAAATCAACAAGATCATTTGTTATGGAGATCAAACTTATTATTCAATATTTATTGCATGGGGGATGCAAAGGGTACCCCCCTAAGAGGTATATGGTACCATCCCTTTGGTGGTAGGGTCCAAGAGCCACAGGCCATGGTGGTGGTTCAAGGGAAGCACCCATGAAAGCCACATTTAATATATTTTCTTATTATAAATCTGAACCATTTATCATTAGGTAATAGATCTAATGATAGACATTATGTTGGTTTTTCTTTCCCTAGAAGGAAACCCATTTTATGAGGGAATTTTATTACAACAATGTACTAGATTTTATTGTGTGAGGATACTGTGATAGAGAGAAGAGAAAGTTATAGTGGATGTATTTTACATTGTATTCCTTCATTTTTTGAGATGAAATAAGGGAAGGGCTATCTATTTCTTTGTGGATACACAAATTCATTTCAATGCAAAATATGATGAAACTTTCTGATGAAAGATGTATAATTTGATGAATCATCGGGTACATGTGTATTTAATGTGAAATTTTCAATTTTTAAAAAAATTGTGCTCGACATTCATCGAAAATTTGACAAACATTTATTTCGTCACTTTTTTGACGAATGTCAGGCATAAATTTTAATAAATAAAAGTGAGTTCGACAATTTATCTATACTTGCGACAATGTTTTCATGCTATACTTGCGAATTTGCTATACTTGTGACAGTTTGTGGAGGTTATAGGCCAATTTTTTTTGGGTGCAAAATATCAAAATTATTACATTTTGTTACCTATCTATGATTAAAAATTACCGAGTGTGAGTTTGATATTTTTTGAAGATCTAAATATTTCAAGCTTGGTAAAGAAAAATCATGTCGATAATATTAGTTGAACAAAAATGAAGAGACACTTGCTAGATTGTGGGCTAGATTGAAAAGAAAGGGTGATGGGAAATGTTATTGTCCTTTCAATAGTGCAAGGGCTTAAAGACGAGATGAATTTTAATCACAATAGCTAAGAAACATTGTAGGCAACATGGTCACGTTGAAGGGGGCATGACTATTGTCCATTGGTAAGTTGTTCATTATATGTGTTTATATTGATTGAATTTGTAAATGTTTATATCATTTTAACATTTTATATATATATATAATCACTTGATCATGATCATGGTTTATTTGTGTCGATCATTATTATAAGGTGGGGTACCCTAGGGCACATGATATGGATTATCATGGCCGAGAGAATGTGGTTTTTCAGCGGAGGAACATGGAGCTGTGAATATCGAAGATGAAGTTAATGATCCTATGGAAGAAGATGATCATGCACTAGAAAACATAGTTGAAGATGATGGTACAAATACATTGATCTATGATACATTTAGTGGCATAGTTGATCATGATGATCGAGATGGCTTTGATGATGTTCATGATTTACCTGTACTTGAGATGGCATTCGAGCCCCTTTATGAAGGCTCTGAAACAACTCTTCTCTCTATTGTATTGTTGTTGGTGAACTTGAAGGTTATGAATGGTTTATCCAACATAGCAATCTTATGGATGTTAAGGTATGTCATATATGTCATCTTTTTTCATCTATTTTTGTTGTTAGTTCATCACTAGTAAATAAAGGATGAAATATGTACCATTAATATTCTTTATATTAACAAATTATTTTTTGTTGTAGATTGATTGGTGAATTTTTGTTACCACCATCAAATATTTTAGCTCGCTCATACTGAGATTTATCTGCCATTATGAAAGATATTGGAATGGAGTATCAAGTAATAGATGCATGTCCTAATGATCATATTATATATCATAAACAACATGAATTTGCAATAAATTCTTAGAATGTCATATCAGTAGATAACAAATAGATCAACTAACAAAAAATGTGCCTCACAAGGTTCTTCATTATATTCCCATTATTCCACATATGCAATGATTATTTAGGTGTGAAAGCTTAGAACAATTTATGGATTATCATGCATAGAATAGAAGTGGAGATGACATTCTTCGAATGCCCTCAAATGGTTCTACATTGAGGGGCATGGAGGAAAAAGGCCACACTATAAAGAAGAACCTTGTAATCTCAGGATTTCATTGGCAAAGGATGGTGTCAATCCATTTAGAGAGTTAAGATCTATTTACTCGGTCTGGCCTATTTTTGTTATCAACAATAACATTCCTCCATGGATTTCAATAAAGAGGGAGCACATAATGCTCGAAATGATTGTTCTAGGTATTATATTACATCAATTTTCTTTAATGTAGCAGCATCTCATTTGTCTTATTTGTTGCATAATGACATATTTTTTTCATTTAATAGTCATGTACAATAATTTATTTATATTGCAGTAAAATGGTTATAATAATTATGTAATGTTTATGTTCATTCAACTAGGTAAGTACCAAGTTAAAGATATGAATGTATATATCGAGCCTCTTATCGATGAGTTACTAAAGTTATGGAATGGTGTCACTATGTATGATGTCTCTAGAACAATAGGACAAAGACAATTTCAATTCCATGTAATGCTTGTATGGACAATTCATGATGCCCCGGGGCTAACACCATTTTGTGGTATATTATAACTTTCAACTGCACTTTAATGATATTTAATTTTATGAAGTAGATATCATGTATGTTTTTTAAATAATCTATTCATTATAGATAATTATAAAAATTGACATATTTAATCCAATTATATATGATCTTGTAGGTCTTCAAACAAAGGGAAAATTTGCATGTCTAGTTTGTGGACCAAACATGAAATCTCGTTGTTCAACAAGTTTAGGAAAGTAGGTGTTTGATGAGTATAGGAACTTCCTCCACATAAATTATAAGTATCAAACTATTGAAAAAACATCTTTTCACTAGGAAATAAGAGACCACATCAAAACCACGAAGAATGACACCTCACCTATGGAAGTTTGAATATAATAAAATTAATCGTGAAGGTTATACATTGCATCAAATTGTTTATCTCTCATATATGATATGTTTGAAATTTATATTTTTATATTGTGTTTTGTTTACTCATGTTGTAATTGAAAATGATTGTCATTGTTAATTTGTCTAAATTGTATGCTTCATGAAGGTCATCAAGGGATTAATGGCCCATGACTTCCATAGGGACTGAAAAGTTATCCCATACAATTTAGTAGGTTTCCCTACTTTGAGCAGCTACAAATTGTGCATTTGTTTGATACAATGCATATCAAAGAGAATATAACAAAAAAGTTATGGAAAATATTAGAAAGAGGGCATGACAAAGAAAAAATTGTCAAAATTTGTAGTGACATTCAGGAAGCCAATCATGCAATGAAAAATTTCATTCAATTAAATAATGATGGAGACCAAATTAATATAAGTGCCCTTCCTTGGTTATTAATGGAGCAACAAAGCAATGCAATAAAAGAAGTCATATGAAAAATTTGATTTTCCACAGGATTTTTTGTGAACATAAACAATATCATAATAAAGAGAAGTGAATTTGGGTTAGGGATGAAAATGCATGATTGGCATACCTTCATTAAGGTAATTGTTCTGGTATATTTTATATATATTTGTATACTGCATGTACTTTTCAGTGTATTATGTTTACTAGTTTTGGAAAAATAATGAAAAGATCATTTTATAATTATTACAGTACGTTCTACCTTTATATCTCCCAAACAACTTCAACAAAAATGTCAAGCAAGTTATATATGATATTGGAAAATACATGAGGTAAGTAGCAATATTTTTTCAATTCGTTGCATAGATCTTATATTTTCCATTTGTTTTACTTGTTATGTAATATATTGTATATTTTTGTTAAATCTTATTAATATATTCTCCCCTTGAATCACTTGTAGATGGTTGTCATCTAAAGAAATCCATAAAGAAGATATAAATTATTGGAGGAGAAAAATTCCTCGTCTAATGTGTGAAATGCAAAAGTTTCTACCTTCGACATTTTTCAATGCATAAGAACACTACCTCATACACCAAGTTGAGGAGATTGAATTGTGTGGACCTGTACACACAAGGTCAATGTGGGTGGTTGAGAGGCATTTGAAATTTTTGAAGGCTTTGGTTAGACAAAGAGAACATCCTGAGGGTTCTATGGTGGAGGGATATATGGTATACCGGACCATGGTGTACATTACTGAATAACTTCCTAAGTTCATGGAAAAGATCCATGTAGATCGTATTTGGGATCCTAACTCCATTAACAAATTCGAAGGGGAGTACCAGATGGGGAATGTAGATTGAGGAAAGTGAGAGGTAATTATAAGATGGTCATGGAGATTAATTAGAATACATTTTACATTGCCTTCAATTGCTTGAAAAGAAACAACAGAGAACTAGTCCAAATGAAAGAATATTCCACACACTAATAGAAAAGTACTAGTATTGTATTACTCCAGAAAATAAGTCGTATACCGTGGTAATTAACTAATTATACATTGTTTATGAGTTTCATTTTTTTTTTATACAATTGGTTGAGAGTGGGATGCACTACATTTGTACATCGCAAACAATCTTGATTGGATGATGGTATGGATTGAACGATGTCAACAATCTGACCACGCATTAACATGGGAAGGTGTGGCTTCATTGGTTAAAGAAGCTCATCAGAATGGAGAGATCCCAATGTTACAATTCAAGGGAAATTGATTTAGCATGGTTTAAGAGATAAATGTGTGTAATGAGTAAATATAGTTAATCACCCATATTATTTAATTATTTCAATTATATTGATGTATATATATGTTGATTTTTTTTTCCTTTGCATACATTCGGCCAAGAATAAATATGTTTATCAACTGATGATGCAATAATTTTTACATTTTTGACATATTTCAGGTGAAACACCACAAGGCTATGTGGTGCAATGGTCATAAATTTTGAATCAAAAAGTTGGATGACACGAAGAAAACTTGTGACTCTGGGATAACTGCAGTCTTTCAAGTGACTAATGTTTCATTTAGAAATGACATACATCCAAAATTCTCAGAAAATCAATACTATGGGATTTTGGATGATATACTTGAGTGTGACTTTAAGTCCTTCAAATTAGTTATGTTCATTGTCCAATGGTATAGGCTACGATTGAATGAAAATGATCCCGAGAGAACTCTTATTGAACATGATAATCGATTTACGATGGTTAATACAAGGTCGATCGAGCGAGTTGGAAATGAGCCCTAGGTTCTTCCAAGCCAATGTGAGCAGGTATTTTACTCAGAGGTTCCAGGAAAACTGGGTTGGTCATTTGTTGTTATACATGATACAAGAGGAAGGCCGATAAAGTATGATATCGAAGAACTAGAAGATGATGTAGATGATGATGTGCCTGACGAAGATGTCAAAGAAGAGGAACTAGATCATGATGATGTAGGAGTTAATGTTCATGAAGATGATAACTGTGTGGATGATGACATTATCGAAACTAATATCAATGACGATGATGATGATATGACCAATCCTAATTACAATGCCGAATCTAGATTGGATGATACAGACAAAGAGTTGGATGAATAAGAAGATCAATGACATTGAAATGCATGAGTTATGCGATTATATTATCTATTTGATATTGATTTCTTGATAGAATTATATTTGACTTATATGGTTACATATTTAATTCATGATGTTACAATTATTGTAGCTCTCCTAGAAATTTCCATATGATCAAATCCTAATTACTCTATGACTATTTATGATTATATATTCTTTGATAATATCTTTGGTTATTTCATTCCCAAAAAATTAGTGTTTCCTCATGTTGACCCTGCATAGTGACATGTGAATGGGGTCAATGTTGAAATTTTTTCAATTTGTGCTTGTATGGAGTGAAACTTGACATGGTTAGCCTAGATGCATGTGTTGATGATATGGGAAGGTTTCGAGACTCAAACATGAATTCATGCTATATAAAGGCATCTCATCCTTCCTAATAATACAAGTTGCCTTATTCTTCATCTCTTTCATATATTGTTCCTAATTATCAAATGGTGGTAAGTGATTATTCCCTTATATATCATTGTATAATTATTTTTTTCTATATTAATTTATAAATTTTTATTATACTATGCGGAGCTCCAAAAATTTAGAGAGGAGTTGGGTATGTGCAGGATCATCATGGAAAAAATAGGCCCTTAAGTGGCAAAAAATTTAGAAAAATCAGAGTTAGGCAACTTGACATAAAAATTTGAATAAGTTATCTATATTATTTCAAAAATATGTAAGAATAGAATCTATAGAAAATTGAATGTACTTCTAAAATACTCAGGTTTATTCTTTTAAAATCTATTTATATAAAAATTTGAAATTTCAATGCAAGAAAATCTTTAAATTTCGTGGAAAAAAATATGAAGTAGGTGTTTTGTTTCAATTCAATTCTAACCTAATAAAATGATAAAAAATTTATAATATTTTTAGACATAAGTAGAGGACTCCATGTCCGTATGTGATGCATATATTTTGTAAATTTTTCCTAGTAAATAATTATGATTTTTTTTATTACAACTTTTAAAAAATATAAAACTCTGTATGTCCGACTAATCTTAACTTATTATCAAAACTTTTCATGAAATTCAATTTTTTCTTTTTAATCCTATAGTATGCAAAGCATAGAATGTGATGTATGTTTCGTGATTCCAAAAATGTGATACCATTTGAAAGCTATAGATGTTTTCAATCATCCCATCAATTAGGGCTTTACTTCCAATTCAAATAGAAAATGAATAATAATTATTTATTAAATTCAAAGTGTAAAGAGAATAATTTATATTGCGGAAACCCAACTTTAAAAGCCCTTTCATTTCATCAATTTTGGTAAAAAAAAGTCGCCACCACATACTCCTGCCACAAATACCCTCATATCGCTTACACTTTTGGCCCATCATGATCCTCACAGACATACCCGCCTGCTAGTATAAAATAGAAAATCATCACTTGTCTCTCTATCTACTCAATAATCAAAAGGCCATCAACTCTTCCATCCTAGTTGAGAGGACTGATTATATTATGACTTTTTTATGTTCCTATATAGATTTCTTGTACATGTATTTTGTATTACTAACATGTGACATTGTATGCATATATTTCTTTCTTGTATATATTATAGTTTTACCAACATATACTATTGTATGCTTGCATGGCTTCTTAGTTAATATATATTTTTTATTATTGATCTTTTTGATATTTTCTATAAGTTATTATTAGATGATACACATTGGATTCCTTTTATTTTTTTATATTTGAAGATACATAACTAATTACAAGGATAATATAAAGAAGATATATCTATATATGTATCATTTATGAGTTTCTAAAATATTTTACTTCCATGTCAACCACTTTCTTTACTTCAATTGAGAAACATAATACCTCTATAATCTTGCATTTATCAAGTGTCAATAAAATAAAATTCAAGTACTTAGCTATCAATTTTCTCTTGATTGATCTAGTAATAATATACTAGCCAACTAATACTCATCCAATGATATCATCTTGCATTGATTTGTGTTACTTGACCATCACATAATTGAACCAAGTACCACTTTAGAACTACCACATACATAGTCTTCTCTTTCTACAAACCCCCCATTGTATTCATAAGGGTTTTATTCTAGGTCCCAACAAATACTATGCCCTAATCATGTAAAAATTAGATAATTCATCTTTACTAAGGTCAAACAAGGTTGTCTTATCACAAAATACAATAGTTTTTAGTTTTAAGTGTTAGATTTATGTTTTGATTATAAGGTTTATCTTGTAGGTTTAAGGTATGAATTTAAGGTTCTTACAATGACTTTTCAACCAATGGTATTATTATATCCTATCTCTACCATTCTAGTTCTAAAATAAAACATACAAATCAAACTTAACTAGCAATCACACCTTAGTGTACAATGGGTATGCCAAAAAAGTATGGAATTTCAATTAGGATAAACTTTGGTCTATTTTTTGCATTCATTTATGCAGTGCATGAGGTCAATTGGTAGGACATTTAGAAAATGATGTTGTTTGTGCAACAAAGGTTTCAATGGACAAATCATAGCTTTAAATAAACTATGCATCCACTTACAGGGATCCAAACATGATTGAAATAAAACCCTTGAATTAGGAAGATGATCAAGCTCCATTACCAATAGGCTCATGTTATGCTTGCAATAAGGAGAGAGGGAGAGAGAGATGGAGAGGTAGCAATAGAAAGAGGGAGAGATTGAGTGGGGAAGAGTGAGAGATAGATGGGTAAGGAGATAGAGATAGAGAAAAAGATAGAGATAGAGATGGAGACCTATGAGTGGACATGGGATATATTTATTATTATATAAATGACAGGAGAGACAAAATATATATAGTGAGAGGACAAATAGAGACGGAAGGACAAACACATAAAGAGGGCAGAGAGGATAGACGGACGGATAGAGAGAGGGAGACAGTATAGAGATAAAGGGGAGAGGAAAAATAGAGGTAGAGATGAAGGGAGAGAGGAAGAGGAGACAAATAGACAGAGAGACATAGGCAGAGGGAGATAAATATAGAGAGAGATGGACAAAAAGAGGAGAGATAGTAAAGGACAAAGATAGACATATAGGGATAGAGATAAAGAGATAAAGATATGGATGGTGGATAGAGTGGATAGAGATATGGATATGGAGATATTAGAGATGGAAACATAAGTTATATATCAAAGACAGAAGAATCACAGATTACAAGTATACAGAGTGACGGAGAGAAGGAAGAGAGAAACAAGGAGATATAGGGAGAAATGAGTAATGGGGAGATAGAGACACAGATGGGGAGAGAGAGACAGATAGAGACAAAATGGGGAAGAAAAATAAACATGGAGATATATGGGAAGAAGAAAGGAAGAGAGGCGAGGATAGAGATTCAATGGATAGGGAGGATAGGGAGGGAGAGATGGTGAGAGATAGAGAGGGGGAGATAGAGAGGGGGAGGGAGAGAAAGGGATATAGATAGGGAGAGGAGGAGAGATACAAAAGAGGGGAGAGATAGGAAGGAAGAGGAAGAGAGAGGAAGATAGGTAGAAGAGGGAGAAAGAAGAGGGGAGGGAGAAGGAGGGAAGGGAGAGGGAGAGGAAATATGAAGGGAGAGGAGGACATATAAAGTGGGTGTGATATAGAGAGATAGAGGGGGATGGTGAAAGAGATAGAGAGGCTAGAGGTAGAGAAAGATGGATGGGAAGAGATAGAGAGTGAGAGGAAGCAAAAAGAGAAATAGAGATAGAGATATATAGAGGGAGCAGATCGATAGAGAGATGGATTGAATGAGAGAAAAGGGGGGAGAGGGAGAGATAGCTCAATAGATGAGGGGGAAGAGCGAGTGACATAGAGAGCGACAGGAGAGATATATCAATCACCCTCCCTATATCTCTATCTATTCATACTTATCTCTTTATCTCTCTACCTCTCTTTATCTCTTTGTCTCCTTGTCTATTTGTATGTTTCTCATTATCTCCCTTAAGTGTGAAATGGGTACATTGAAGAGGTCTTAAAGGAGAATTATCATATCTTTAATCAAATGGCATGCTACCTTAAGCATAACTCCCCAAGGACACATTCCATCCTTGGATTGTTGACATGAAACAACCAATAAAAATTTAGTTTCTCTTTTCTCTCTCTTTTCCTTTGTATCTCTTATATTTCTCTCTCTCTCTCTCCCCCTATCTATCTAAGTTCATCTCTTTCTCTCATTCTCTATCTTTTTAGGTTCTCTCTTTGTATTAGCTAATAGGCTACATATATTGTGAGATTCGAGCTTGAAACAAATCTCATGCCTAGAAACCACTATTGTGTCATTGGAAAACAAGTTTCAACTTCCATTTAATGGTAAACCAGTTGTATTTTAATGGTAAAATCCTCTAAAATATTAGGTAAAGGCCTATATATACTATTATATAATAATAAATATAATTATATTATATATAATTTAATCTAATATTACTATTATATTAAATATATATTATATTAATTATAATAAGTAGAATAATTATATTATTTATTTTGTAAAATATAGCTAATATCTACTTAAGTATGTAGACTATTAAAACCTAAATGGCACCATAATTTTCATTTTAATTAGCATACTCTAAAACCTTCGTCAAAACCTTATTTTCAGGTTGTAGCTCGTCAAATTGGAGAAGTGAAAGGTCAATACCAGTAAGGAAGAATTTGGAGGAGGAAAAACCCTACATATTAATTTGAATTTCACATGTTATTTTGATTTTTGGCTCCTCGTGCACAGGAGCACGACATAGCTTAGTGCATGAAGACCCTAACTAGGAAAATAGGGTAGGAGGAAATCAAAGCGATGAGGTTGAGGGCACTCAGGAAGGGAAAATCAATGACCAAGGGACAATGAGTACTATAAGTGATTTATATCTTTTATATTGGCACCCCCATTCTCTTTAACTTGCAATTTTCATTCCTTTCTAAAGATCTTCTTATACATTGGCACCCCCATTCTCATAAAATGGTATAAGATAAGACAAAAAATAAAATAGTTGTATTCAGCCATACCCTAACTAGTGTGCATGCCCTAGAAATTTTTGTAGTCTTCAACTCTACAGATGGATCAAAATGTAGCTACGAACCTATCGTCAATTCTAGATGTCAAACCATATTTCAAGAGCAATTTTTCTATTCACCAGATGGGCTCACTCCTAAATACAGATTTTTACAAGACATAAAGAAGTTCAAAGTAAATGTAGACATTTGAATTTAGAAAAGCACAATTAAATTTGAATGGGATCTCTTTTTCTAGTTGAAATCTTCATTCCATTTTCCCAAACACCTAAGAGAAACATGGTTGTAAGCCTTCATCAAATCTAACTTTAGAGGAAACCTTTCCTTTTTATCGAGTTCCATAGAATGGAGCACTTCATGAATGGTAATGATATAGTCAAGAATCTTCCTACCATGGACAAAACTACTATGCTATGGAGAGATCAACTTTGGGAGAATTTGTTGCAGTTTTAAGGAAATGATTTTTGCAAAAAAATTATGCATCGATTTACAATGGTTGATTGGTTGGAATATTGAGGAGACAACCCTAGCCTTTTTGGGATAAGAACCAAAAAGTTAGTGTTCAACTCCTTTAGTAATCTTCCACTCCTAAATAACTCCCTATTTGCAGCTACCATGTCATCAACAACAATATCCCAATGCACTCGAAAGAAGTGAGGGAACTTGTTAGGGTTGGGGGCCTTACTTCCTTAAATAGAGAAAACAAAAAATTTCACTTCTTCCTCCATTATAGGCTTCATCAACTCCATATTATCTTGCTCATCAACAATTGTGGGGATAAGCTTTAGGATAACATTATATTTCATAGGACCAATATCATTGTTTTTAGTGAGGAGACTGTTTAATTTTTTTGTTGCTTTGTCCCTTATATAGGCTTCATTAGAGATTTGGTTACCATCCAACCAAATATCTTTCAATTTTTTAGATGAGTTGTGTTTTAGAGGCCCCATATACAAAAACTTAGTATTCCTACCCCCAACCTTTAACCAAATTGTTCTCGATCTTTGCTACCCCTGTTTTACAAAGGAAGACCTTTCTAACCACTTGGTTATATTCCACAACATATTAAAAGAGATTTTTTATGACACAAAACATCAGATTTCACCATTGTTGAGCTAAGCCATGCCCCTTTTGTCACTATTCTACAAAACCCTCCACTTTCCCTCAATACACTAGGGTTTTAGAGAAACACCATATACCCAACCTCGCTAACTAAACTATTTTCTTCAACACATTAAATTAATCTTGAAATAGGAAAAACAACCTTCATTCATACTGTTCCATCCATCAAATTGACAAACCCTAACTTAACAACCACAAATTCACAAGAAAATTGCCCTTGTTAGCCCTAGGGAATCACTTCAATGCCAAGTTTCTTTATTTACCAGACCCCTAAATGCAATGATCCTCTATCCTACCATGTTTCACACCAATCCACTAAGTTACAGTTCCAATACTGTGGGTGGATTGGTGGATCTCATTTGTTTTTAGCCCTCAAACCCTTACACAGGCAAAACAGGGCAGTCCCTATATTTGATTGTTTTCTCCCACAAAATAGTGATTTAGCACTTAAAAACAAATGAAAATGAAAGGGAACACATATTTATCTACACCAATGATCTCAAAGAATTTCAAGATTGTACAGATCCGTACAACACAAAAGAACTTTAGAAAAATAGTAAAAACAAAGAAAATTGCTTCAAGAACGTGGTATTTGATATGAAATTTTGGTATCAACTCCTCCAACAACCTTTTCTCAGGACTTGGAAGGATTTTTAAATCATCTCAGACCCCAATTACCTTCAACCAATTTCCATAACTAATTTACAAACATTTAACAACCCATGATTTTGCAAAATTGCAATTTTGACCACTTTTAATGTCAACAATTGCAACTTTTTACATTATCAACTAGATGATTTCCAAGCACCCTAAAAACATTGAAAATGGTATTGTTAGAACTTATTCACCTTGAATACATGAATCCCTACAAGAAAACCTATACTACTTACTTTGACAATATTTGACCATCATTGAAAATTTCTTCACATATTTGATCTTGTTTACAATATGGATCAATGAAACAATAAATGGTCTTTTAGACCTTATTAAAACATCAAACAACTTTGAAAACCTCCCTAGAAACTTCTATGATCAATCTCGAATGATTGAGTTGTGAAAATAAGGTGTAGGTTCTCCTACACCAGTGACTCCCCAATGAGCTATGCCTATATCGCATGGAGCCATCTTCCCTTGATTGTAGAACATATTATTGACCCCCATTCACAAAAGAATAATATGTTTTCTTGGGAACAAAAGTGGAGCAACTCAAAGATAGGGTCTTAGAGAAAACTTGTGACTCAACAAAACAAGTATGCAAGGCCAAAAACTTCAAAGCTAAGAATGGCAGATTGCTAAATGTTTAACCTTTTCACTTTGCAATGGGATGGGAATATAATATGATAGAAGTGGGATAATAAATGCATCGTTTGAAGCATCAAACCAATATGCAAAGATGAAAGAATGTGCTAACCCCTTAAACTGAAAAAGTTTCTTTTAACTTTAAGTTTGTTGGGTAGCCAATTATTTTAAGTCATCAAATCCTACCATCATACATAATCAAAATTTTGTTGTTTCAAATGACTATGAGCACTAACTTTCACTATTTGAAGATGTTGAAACCTTGTCATAGAGAACTAGAACATTGATGCAACCACTCATCCTACCTTAAAACATACCAAAAGTCTCCTATCAATCAAACATAGGAAGATTTAAGATGACTTAAATAATTTTTATTGCCAAAGCATAAACTTATGGTGACTTAACCAAGCCTAGTACACACTCCCTCCCCATTAACCACTTAGACATATGGAGTTTATCAATGGACAACTGAACCACCTCACACATGCACCTAAATTATGTCTATTAGTGTTCTAATTCATCTTTTTCAAGAAAACTTAAACCGAAATATTATGTATGGTGAAACCATTTTTCTCCACACTACAAAAAATTTCAATGGAAATTTGCATTAAATGTAATTTTTTTGCTATTTTTAGTCATGTAGGTGTCCAATAAACCACTTGGTGGTGTTTCCCTTCAAGTTTATTTACTTGAATGAAGAGAAAATGTAATTTTATTACAAGTAGAGAATACATTTGAGGCGTTTGTTGTGTAACTGGTGGACCATAGTCACATTTAACACTTGTTACAAAGTTTGGGAGTTCAAACATTAAGTAGAAGTCTAGTAAATCAAATAGCTTGGATTAAGACTGTGAGACTATGAGACTAATAATGACTATCATTCATTACATTTTCCCCTCAATTGTCATGAAAAAATCCTTGGAACATTGCCATACATTGTTCATGTAGGAAAATTCATCATTGAGTCTAGGTTTTTTAGGCTTCCATAGCCTCAGCTACTGTGAACTACATCTCCCAAACTCCATGTTTGTGTTAGGTTGAAAAATAATGACATTTTAAAGTCATTAATTGCAATGGATAGTATCCTTCATACATTGATTTGATTTGTGATGGACACATCTGGATGGTAGTAATAATAACTTGCAAACTATCAAGACTTGATTACCCTATAACCTGTCAAATTCTAGCGATGAAATGATAGATCAATCATAATGTCACCTTGGGATCACATCACCATGAAAGAACTTCATCCAACATCCTTATGAGTGCAGGTACCACCAAATAGGTATTTGTCAGATATGTCTTCCTCAAGCGAGGTAAATTTAGGAAGAGAAGAGGAAAGTGAGACATGTAGTAGGTCTAAAAGAGGGAGATCAACTAGAGGTCAAAATATTAGAAGAAAATCCCGTAAACGCATGGAATTTTTTATTGCTGAAGGGGATTCATGTTCTTATGCTGATGAGAGCATAGGCGACATCGAGGTGCCCTTGAGGTACAAACATCTATGAAAACAATGGGTACCCAAGGAACTTCCTCCAATAAACACTTATTTTTGTGTCAACAAGAGGATATATTGCATGGCACCATCATCATTACATGGTTTCGGCCTATTTTGCATGGACATCATAAAGGTCTATTATGAAAAAGTTACTGAATTGAAGGAGTATGTCAGACCCTGTTATAGTTACAAATATTGGATGCAGTCGGTTCAATATACATGAAGTATGCATAGGTATGCACTATTAGTGCAAATTATATATAGCTAAAAGGTAAGGATCAAAATAAAGGATTGGCTATGTACATTGACAGAAGGCTAAAAACATTAGGGAATATTGTAGGGTTTATAAAAATTACACAACCTAGGTCAACAAATAAGCAACCCAATTGCATATTTGAGGCATGCAAGGGAAACAGTGTATTTGTATGTGCAATAAAATCAATAACCATAGGGGAAGAGTTTCTAATCGATTACAATTTGAATCGCATAGATACAAACATAGTTACTATGGGGGTGGTACGTACTATATACCATTTTACCCAACCTCCAATTAATGACTCCAATATACCATTTTATTATTATGTTTTATTTTTGTAAGTCTATTGGTTTCATTTCAGTAATGTTTTTTTATATTTAATTTTTATCATAGTGGGAAGGCTCTGGTCTAGAGCATAGATTGTGATGCATCTTCAGGAACTTCTACCTGACAGGTTTGCCTCATTGTAATTGTACAAATTAAATACAAGAAAAATGTTTTATTATTATGTTTTTTTCATAAGTTTATTGGGTTAATTTCAATAATGGTTTTAATATTCTTATTGTAGTCAATTGACCAGGGAAATGCACCAACAATAGAGGGGAGAATCCATAGGGAGGTGTAGTCACTATTATGTGATGATGACATCACATATTCCAAAAACCCTCTGGATATGATAAGGAAGACCCAAAAAAAATGAAATGAAGAAATCCTTTAGTTGTTATTCATAGTGCCTCAAATAGATGAGATAAGAGAAAGGGTTAAAATATTGACTGAGAGAGCACAAAACATGCAAGTAAGCTATCATGAGATCTTTAATTATAACATAAGTTCATTCATGGTTTTATATTTTGTACTCTTTTATGTCATGAACTAAAATATGTGTTATTTTTATAGGTTTTTTGCATCCTCATGATGTTGTTGGCCATGATCAGGGTACTGCAGGTGCTGCCCAGGGAGTAGGGGTTGGTACAAGTGTTGATCGTGATCTTCCTATGCATACATCCCATCATCTGACCCCATCATCCATGCCTATCTTGTTGACTAAAATTTTGGCAACACATAGCATGTAGACATCGGGTAGTGCACCCTCTGGCAGTGAACACATGCCAGAACATGTGTCAGGGAATGTACCTGGGGATGCAAAGGCCACTAGTACTAGTGATGTTTTAGCAGCATTTCCTGGATCTTCCCATATTACTAGTACAAGAACATTTCCGGTCACATTTGTGGTGACCAAGCATTTCGTTCCCATAAAGATATAGAAGGTTCCAGGTACTTTAAAATGTTTTAATTATTATTATATATAATCCAATTGAAATTTAATTATTGATCACTCTTTTTAGACTAATGATCCCATGATCATTTTGCAGGAAATGATGGTTTTTATAAACATCTAAATGATATTACATTGGAGATCTTCGAGCACACCATACGTACACAGTGGAATGCCTAGAATCAAGATTTAAAAGATGATCTCATTAACCGTTTAGTTGTGTTGTTTAGTAATAACACATCCAACCGAACCAAGGTCCTTAAGAAAGTTGGTATCTATCTAAAGTATGTGAGGGACCAATATAGGTCACATTTAGAGAAGAAAAAAAAGTATGAGTGTTCCCCCATGATTCCGGAGAGGGAGTGGAAGGACCTAGTGTTGGATGGAAAGGAGAAGGCTTAAAAGAAAAAAGGAAAGACACCATCGGGCCAAGGAAGGTATGTGATACTATCAACAATGTAATTATATACTGATTACTCTTTATTTTTACATAATCAAATGTATTTCAAATGTTTCATAGGCTACTCGACACATCAAAGGAAACAAAGGAAAGACTAGAAAAACATGGGCAACACAAACTTGGCTCTGGTGGTTATATGAAATTAGTCACATGAATTGTAAGTATCAATAAATGAAATATTGCATCCAAATAATAAATTGCAAAAAAAATTGGTTTTTTCACACCATAGAAGAAAAATTCATGATCTTATGCAAAAATGCAGGGCTCTGAATTCAACAGAGTGCCCACAAAAGAGGACCTAAAGATTTCCTTCCAGCAAGGCTATGGAGCCATGGCTAAACGCGTAAGACTCTTGCTTGGGAAAACACAAGCTTCCACTGTATCTGACACACAGGTAAATAAACTTAATGAAGTTTAGTTAAAATTGAATACTTGTGCAATCTATTCAATATTAATTTCCACCATAAAGTAATTATGTGCATATTCTTTTAAACAGGAAAGCAATGATAATACTGTACATAACATTGGAATGCAGCTTGGTGAGGGTGGAGCACAACCTGCAGATGAAGGTCATGGTGTGCATCCTGGTACTGGATGTATTCATGTGCTATACAAAACATAGTATGGATTAATTCAATTAAACATCTTTAATTGCAATCAGTGTATTAATTAATGTAACCTTTCATGTTTCAACTTTAGAGCATGTAGAGCATGATCAAGCTAGACAAGATCAGGAACATGATGTGGCCCCATCAGGTAAAGAGGACCACTCTAATGTTCTTTTAAACATATTTAATTACAATTGGTCTATTAAATAATGTAACCTTTCATGTTTCAACTCCAGATCAGGATTTAGAAGGTGTTCAACATGTTGAGCATGAGGCTATAAGACAATATCAGGAACATGATGTGGCCCCATCAGGTAAAGAGCACCACTCTAATGTTATTTTAATTAATGAAATACTTGTAACAATAATAATAAAACATATCAATTTCACATTTCTTTGCTATTGCAGTAGAACCCCTCTTACAGCAGCCTCCACGTCATGAGTAAACAATTAGGCATACATTAAGATCATGAGAAAAGCACAGAAAAACTAAAGGGGGGATAGATGATTTAGAAAATAATACTCCACTTCTTGTTTTTTTAGCTGCAACAAAAGAAACAAAAAAAAAGTGATTGTAATCATATTATGATAACCATATTTTTGATAATATGTAAAAACTGAAAGAATGAACATTATATGTTAATGAATGAATGTTATATATGTTAATGAATGAATGTTATATGTTATTAATGGATGAATGATTGAATGTGAATATGTTAATGAATGAATGTTATATGTTAATGAATGAATGTTAAATGTTATTAATTGATGAATGAATGATTAATGTTATATGATCAAGTATGGGGAATTGAGAGTGATGTGAGGCGGGGAGGGGCCAAATTAGCTTCCATCGTCACGTGGTTGGCCCTGTTATGTAGAGAATATTAAACTATTCTCAAAACTAAGAGAAGCTCAATAAGGTAATGCACTTTTCAGTCTAAGAAATGCATCGTTTGAAGCATGTAACCAATATGCAAAGATGAAAGAAAGTGCTAAATTTTCACTATGGTGGTAGAAAAATGATTCTTTATACCCTGATGCCTTCATTTTCCAAGCCAATTTCTCGTACTTTGCATAGCTCTGCCATGTTTGTGGATGTGATATGTCTCCTACACAAAAAACATGTACCAATTTATGGCCTTCAATCCAACTACATCCAAGTATCTTTTTAATTCCTCTATCTTTCATCAATCTCTTTACTATTTGAACCTTGTACAAATGTTTTAGATGAAGAACCCATTATTGTGAAATGTGCCTCTAGTTGAGTAAAGTGAATCCATGCTCTACATCATAATTTGAAGTTGTTTCCATTCCAATGTTCTAAGTTTAGTTTGTTTGTATGGCTTTGTATGAATACCACATTGTGTTTTGTGTGGATTTGGTTTCAAAGCTCTGTTTCTTTTTTTTTTAGTGGTGACATAACTCTAAAATTTGACTTTTGTGCATAATAAGTTAGTGGAAAAATTGACAACTCTAAAGGGTTTAGAGGCTCAATTGAGATAGATATAGGGATATTTGGATCTTTTTGTTGATGGGAGGCTTCCACTTAACCATGAAATTTTGTACCATCTACAGGTATGCAAAATTTCTCTACTTACATTCATTCAACTTATTGTCTTCCTTACCAAAATCTACTCTTGTTAAGCCACAACCATAACTAGCACACTGTCATAATGCTTCAATCTCAGTCATTAATCTTTGTCTTGACAAAAAGGATAATAGTCATTAATACATTACTAAGGGTAAACATATTTCATAAAGACCTATGGAAGATAAACCACAGTCTACTAATCCATTAGAGAATCGCAGTGCATAAAACCATTGAAAATACATCACATTCATAACCTTTGCTAAGGGCACAAGATAGTCTTTTGGATTGTTTAGAAATTCATATCTATGATCATAAGCATCAAAAGCTTTTGTAATCTTTATGATTGCCCTAAGTTGAATGAGCGTTGACTTTGCATTTAGTTGACTATTCCTTTGTCTTAGCATTGTCACCTGTATTCATCAAATCACTATGCATTGTTGATCTTTCATCTCATAGGCCATTTTATTGATATTTTCATACATTGTTTTAATTGTTAAGACCATCCTTTATTGATTAGTAATTATATTTTAAATAATTTTCTACCTCTCATGATTTGGAATCTTCTTGAATACTCTAAACTCTTTCCATCATTGCTCACTTGGTGAGGGAGACTATCACTATACTTGTTTCAAATGCTTGTGTACCGTCATCCTTTGAATCTACCCTTTACATGACTATCTTTTACTTCCCTTAGTTGATAGTCCTTCTAGGTGACTACCCTTTATATGTATAGTGATTTTCTTCTTTGAGCAATTGATTTGAGTGTCATTTGAATATTGAAATTTTCTCTTTCATGCCTACTAGGTCTGTGCTCTACTCCTTTTTTGTGCCCATTAACCTCATACATTTAATATGACAATCCTTTTGTGCTCTTGAGATTTTTCATCATGATTCATAGTCAAAACTTTTATAACACAATCATAAAGAGACCTGTTGGGCACAAAACACAGTCATAACTTATAGTGATTAAATTTTCTAAAATGACTATCTCTTGAAGAAATTTATGACTATCCTAGATTTTATTCATGGTGTTTGATATTTTTTGCGCCCTCATTACTATCATTTCCCTTGTGAAAATCATCTTCTGTCAGTTGATTGTCATTATTTTTCCTTGAGATTTGACCCCTTTGTGATTTCTCATCAAAACTCTATATCTTTAGTATTTCTCCATAGCGCTGCCCCTTTGTTACATCATACATTGTGTATTGCTTCTTTCCCATGAATATCAATGCACATGACTGTCCTTGCAAATATATGGTATGTTTGTTTATGACTATCTTTTCATGATTTTGACTTCCTTGTTGCACTTTCCTTTTAAATATCTTTAAATCATGCCATTGTTATAGGTTATTAGTCATAAAAAACTATCCTTTCAACTTCACAAGGTCACTCAGCATTTGTATTTTATCCTTGGAATATCATCATGACTATATTGGTGATTGTTGTCCATCATTGTCAAAGATTTTGACTCACTTTCTATGTCTTGAAATTTAGCATGTAAAACCTAAGACTAATGTCCTCATATGCTTCATGCCTCCAAGTCTGTCCACAAAAAATTCATGGCACAAGTCTTTCCACAAAAAACTTCATGCTCTATGATATGTTTTCTTGCATTTGTTCTCTCAATGATGTTTCTTTTGTATGTCATTGCATAAGACTTCCTTTAAGTGTCACCTTCTTACAAACCCTAGGGTTTAATCTATAAGGTATATGTTAATTCTCTTTGCACACAATTCATTGTGGGAGCTAAATTTATCCATTGAATAATATCTGCACCATTTTCAATGTAAGGTGATTGCCATAAACCATTGCCCCTTTCCTTCTTCACATTCATTGTCTTAATCACATTGGATGTGACTTGAATCCTCTACCCTCTTGAGACTTGTAGATTCCCCATTCAATCTTTGTCATGTCAAACATATCACTAGTTATTTGATCATATTTATACCCTACACTTGCATACCTTTTCTTTCACAATCCATTTTATTGTCATGCCTCTTTATGCTTGGACTATACTATCTTCTCATCAACTAATGACCTCTTATGGTAGTCACAAAGACCTATGATTTTCCTCTTCAATGATCTCATGTCTTTATTCATTAGTCTTGATTTCATTATTGACCTTTTTTCATTATCATGGTCATTTATCTCTATTTTGTATCATCCTTGGTGCCCATTAATAGGTGACTGTGATGCAAAATTTTTGCAAGAAACCCATCCTCTATTGATGATATTTTAAATGTCATAAATGTCATGGTCTTTTAGCTATTGTCATCAATGAAATTCCCCTTGTTGTAGCTTCAATGAGTGTGCTTAGATATTGTTATGACTGTTATTATCTAAAACTCTTGCTCTCTTCACCTGATATGACTAGGGTTTTAAAACTTTTTCAAAGCCCTGGTGAACTCAATATCTTCAATGGTGTTTTGGTTGTAGTTTACTTGCAACCTACCCTAAATGAGCTAGAAGAAGGAAGTATGGTTGTGTGTTGGGCTCAAACCCTGAGGGAGCCACATTTTTCTCCACACACAACAAACTTTGAGAATTTTTTTGACATCCGTATGATTTGTAAACATCTAAGGGTGTAGGCTAGGGTTTTAATGCATTTTTTTGACTTCCCTATGCCTATTATTTCTTATTTCAATAAGATTTGCATGGACATGGACATGGATATAGACACAAATGTGATTTTTTTTCAATGCCCCCCTTCTATTGTTATGGTATTGATCTTATTACAAGTCCTCTCTATATTTCTAGCATTGTATTGAACACTACCTCTGAAACAAAAGCAACATTTTTTCTACTCTCGTACAATTGTTCTTTTTGTAATTCCAATTATTTTCCTATACAAAAACTTTTGGAATATTTTGTATAAGTGAATTTACTATTCAGTATGCAAATTCATCCATGTTTCAGAACTTGCAACCTCAAGATGGATAAAGAATATCTCACAAACCCCTTCCACTAGCACACAACAATACAACACCTTCAAGTGTGAATATTGAAATAATTAATCAATTTGCATTCTCACATCACTGATAGGAGCCCGCTTAGATGAATGAAAGGCTAAATAATGTAATATATTAATATAAAAAATAAATTTATGGTTTCAATAATGTAATATTATGAATAGCTTTTCCTTTCTCAACTATCTTGTTCTCCCATGATAAAGAGTTAGAAATTAAAACACCAAAAAATATGAATATTGTTGTTCCATATTCTCTTCTCTTCTTGTCACATATTTAAACTCTTCACTTAACCTTAGTTTTGAATCAAACCCTTAACCCCTACAAATTTGTCTCCAATGGAGACTTAACAAATTTGGCCCAATTGTGAACTCCATTGCAAATCCACCCTTAGGTTTTCGTCCAACTCTTGTTGATCTACTAAAGGTTTCCATCCTCAGCTTCACATCATCAAACAAATTCATTGCATCAAATCCATAAAGCACACTTACTACAGCTCAGCAAGCCTCCTTATTAAGAACTCCAACCTCTCATGAGAATGAATGGAACACTTAGCACTCATTGCATCTAGGTGATGCTCACAGAGGTGAAGCATTGGGCCTTCTCGAGATGGATTACAATAGGACTCAAAACAAATTCATGGATGCCACTATGTACTTACAAAAACAGTTGCATGGCCGTTTACAAGCAATGAAGAACTTTACATTGAATAACATCAAATTCTAAGGGATTACTGTAAAAGAAATTCAGTTTTACAAGATTACAAGGTCACTGTCCTTATGATCATTAACATTTTTCAAGACTCCATGTTACTCAAAAAATATTCACATAATATTCTTTTTTTATGATTTCATCAGGGGGCCTTGATTATGTCGTGTTGTTGGTTTTTTCAGAAACCCTCGATATAATTTTTTTTCCTGGTAACCATCACTGCAACAGTGTATTCCATCTAGTTACTAAACCATTTTCCATTGAACTAGATACAAGAATAATATGCATGCATGGATTGAACATTTGTTGTATTGATTGAATTTTCCTTCCAAAAGAGGGAATTTGGCTATTCCTTTTTTGTTGAAGTTTAATTATTGCATGACTTGCCAATGCTGAAGCATTGACCTTTTTGTAGTAGTTAATGTATCCTTTTACCATCATACACCTCAAGAGCAATTTCATGTTCAATGAATTGTCAAGGTAGAGATCACTGAGAGATTCTGGACAGTAGATAAAAATTTCTATTAGCAAGGCTATGGAGTCATGGTTGCATTGGGATTTTGTTGCTTCTTTTATTTCATCTTCTTGACTCTAACTGCCCCTTTCTAGATTTCCATCTTAGGCCTTTTCACACTCATGTAATTAAGCAAGTTAAATGAAATCGTGAAGACAACAAGACAATTATCACCCTTTTTCTACATTAGTTTCAAATAATTAATAGTAGTTGCATAGAGGAACATAAAGGGTGAACTTATTCGATACACAACCTATACACTTAATATGTAAGACTAGAAACAACAATCTAGCTTTGCCAATAATTGAGTACAGACACCCCTTAAGTAGAATACCCTATCTCATGTTTTCCATAGCAGTGTGAAATAGCTTAGTGAAGTGCTCTATGAAGGAAAAAAAATTAGCACAAAATCAATTGTAAATATTTTAATTGCACACATGTTGTTTGCAAATTTGGTTTTATTAAAATTTGGAGTAACTTTTATTAAATTTTGGACGTGATTCTGATTTTGAATTGACTTGTTTGGAGATTGGGAGATACTAACGCCTTATCAATTGGTATGCTCATTTCACAAGGAATAAGTTCCATCCTACCTACAACTATGAAAACAATTGATTCTTCTGAATGTCAAATTTTTGTATCGAAGTTTTTTTCCTTGATACAGTGTTAACAGATGCAAATGCATGTTAGTAGAGATTATTGTCAAAGCAATTCTTGTTGTTTCAAATTTGGAAAGAAAGGATGTTAACTTGGATTTGATTAAAGTTGAAGGAAAAGTTACTGGAAGGTTGGAAGATATAGAGTTGGTTGAAGGAATTGTTATTGACAAAGCTATGAGTCATCCACAAATGCCTAAAAGAATTGAGGATGCAAAGATGGCTATCTTGACATGTCATTTTGAGCCACCAAAGAAAAAGACAAAGCATAAGGTTGAAATTGATACAGTTAAGAAGTTTGAAACTTTATGGGGGCAGGAAAGACAATACTTTGATGATATGGTTCAGAGGTGTAAGGTAATCAAGATCTGTTTTCTTACTTCAGAATCATATCTATTGGTTTTTTAGTATTGAATTTTCTTTATAGTTTACTGAATAGTTTATGAACCGTACTATTCCTATTTTGATAATATCTATTGTCTATAGTTGAATAGTCTTTTGCTATTCCTATAGTTTATGGTCTATTGTTGGTGCTCAATTTGCTCATCATAGCCTTCAAAGGAATAAATTTGTGACAACAATCATGGTCCCTTAAAATGAACATAGCCACAAGGCTCCAATCAACAAACTCACCCACACCAATAATAAAATTCATTCAAATGTATGTAATAGCATACATTTGAACAAATAATTTTTTTTTAAAAAACTAGAGGGGTTCATCAAAATTTTGACGAACATAAATTGATGAACCACTAAAACTTCCGAAGAAGTTGTTGTACAAGCGACAATATTTTTTATGGAATGCTCCACATCATCAAAATTGCAATGAACATCTAGTGTTTTTTTTATGCTTTCAAAGAGGCATTCGCATTGTGTTGTGGTTATTTTTCATAGCTAGATGGACGAAGTTTGTGTCAATTTTCCAATGAACACCGATTCCATTTTCAGTGGAGATGACTGAAGATGTTGGTTTGTGGTTTTGACGTATAAAAGTTGGTCGTGAAAGTGCCAAAAATATAATGATGAAATTTATATGAGAGTTTCGTCAGTATTTTGACAATAGTTTGTCAATATGTCAACCAAAATTCGTCAGAATTTGGAGTCAAATACAGTAGTGATATAGCCTATATTAGGTGAATCACATATATATATGTCTATCTTTTTTTATTTAATATCTCATCTATGCATTATTTTTATTGTATATTGATCTATGATCCTATTCCTAACAACTGGTATTAGAGGCATACAATTATTTCAATCATATATGTGAAAGGAGGGTTTTTGGTTCAAGTGGGAGAAAAGAAAGAAGGAAAATTTAGGATTGAGAAGTTTAATAGACAAACCATCAGCTAGGAAGATCTGTTAATGGGGGACTATCTATATTAGATTGATCTTTTCTTTGTTGGAAAATGTGACAGATCAAGAATAGGATATTCTTGATAGAAAGGAAATAGGAACAATATATATGTGCTTGGAAAAGTTGACAGATTTTAAAATATCAAAAGAAATTAAAATGGTAGATCTTATGTTAGCATTGGCTATAATATTTGAAAAATCCCTAGCTTTCAACAAGGCATTTCTTATGAAATTTTTATTTAATTTGAATTTTTTTATAAGGTAGATCTATTTCTTACCATTTACATGAGTATAAAACACTCACTAATCAATTAATTTATGTAAATGTAACCTTTGATGATGAGGTTAGGGATCTCTTAATTTTTTGCTCATTTCTAGAAAGTTGGAATAGCTTGGTCATGGCTAAGTAATTCTATTTCAAGCTCAGGTCATATTTTCTCAAAGGTATTATATTATTATTGTTTTATCAATATTCCAAGACCTTTAAATGAAGATGAACTTCACGAGAAATTCCACCTTCGATCAAAGGTGTCTATGATAGAATATTCAAATGAAGATAGTTGAAAAAAACTTCCCCCACTTTCAAAAAATTGATGTCCCAAATTTGGGATTGAGTATTATGGGATGACCCTCATCTGCATTCAACTCAATACCAATATTTTTAGCCCCCTTCAAAAACCATGATGGTTGATCTAATTCAATGGGTAGAGAAAGTGACTCTTTTGCATTAGTATGTTGGTTTGGAAAAATAGGTGTTTCTATTGGACCACACATTTTCTCTATCAATGGCTTAAATCTTTTATCTACATTGTTTGCATGTGTCCCTTCCACCTATGATTAGGGCACACAAATACTGAATAGACTTAGAATATTTTTTGTAGTTGAAGCATCCTCAGGTGTAGTAAATTCAAATGTCTCACTTTTCCACAAATCCTCCATAAATAAATTTGGGTTTAGGGGCCAAATACCAGTCTTCTTAAAATTATATTTAATGTTCTCAGTGATTAGTTCTTTTTGAAAAGCAAGGTTGCCTAGTGTTGCTAACTCTACCCTTTTATCTCTAAATTCAAATACTTAGTTGTACATTTTTCTCTTTCAATCTTAAAATATGATTTGAACGCTAAATAGACATTAACATCTAATAGTTGTAACTTTTGATATGTGTTGGTTGGTAGGGTTAGCAACTTAATAACTAAGTGACCTTGCCTCTTAAATAGTTTAAAAGGAAATATGGGTTACATAGCTATCAAATATAAATAAGTGTCTATTAGTGGGTGAAACACCCATAGGTACAAAACCAAGAAAATGGTGTAACCAATTTAAAGAGAGATCTTTTGTCATCCATGCATGGGGTTGAGTAGCCATGCATGTACCTAGTTTGAAATTGGTGTTGTATCTCTTTAGTTGTTTCTTGATCTTAAAGAAGAGAAAATAAAGAATTTTTTGTCCACCATCATTAACACAACATAAAATGGTTATCTACTCTCAGGTCTTTGGTATAATGTATCACACACATCTATTTCCATTTTTAGAAAGCACTCAGATTGCACCATTTATGCAGGATTAATACTAGTCTTGTCACAATTATAAATCTTAAATGGATCATATGGACTACTTTCATATACCCTTGACAATGTTTCATAGAACATTGCAATAACTGGAGGCCTCAAATTAAGTGCCTTATATATGGAAAGTCCTTATGTTGTCCTCAAAGTAAGATCAAGGTGTCATTTTTTGAAACCAGTCCACAAAGACATACCAAGTTGTTGGAAACATCAGGATGACAATGTATGGTGTTTTCATTGATGGAAAACCATTGTAGAAATTTAGAAGTGTTGGTCTGGAGAAGACCAAATGCTTTGGAGAATTGGCTAAGTCCCAATGTGCATATTCAATGTTTAGAGGAATAGTTTTGAGGTTCACATTGCTCCACTATGCAAAATATTCTCATGCAATTATGAGGTAACAATGGTGTATATTGGAGTTTATATTTAAGGTTTCAAGGTTGTATGTCTTCCAGAGTTAAAGATATTGTTGATAAAGTATCAAATAAGTTATGGTAGTGTTACAGGGGAAGAGTACATGTTGGAATGCTCTGCATTCCACTTTAGATGATCATTATGCTATGTGCTTTAGAGGAAGTGTTTTCAGGTGGTAAATGTCTATGCACTTCAAGTGGAAAGTTGTTTGGTGGTCCACATGTCAAGTTGTGAATGAACAATTGGTTCATTTAGTTGTTGCTTCACTTGTTTTGTTAAAAGGTGCTAACCTAAGGACTTTGGGGTCATACAGAGTTGAAGTATGTAAGGAACAAATTTATGGGAGTGATTATAGGTCATGCTAATCTATTTTTGTGTTGTACACATTTGGTTTATTTTGTAAAGCATGTGTGTTGGAATTTTGAGCTGACAGGTTATGAGGTTGCACGTTTCATCTAATTAGGCTGACCTAATTTATGTTTTAGTCAGTTGTGGTATATATACAAGGTTGATTCATTGTGTGAAGGATGATTTAAAATGAATGTAGAGTGTTCATGAGACCTGATGTAGTGTGAAGTGTGAAAGGCGATTCTAGTAAAGTATGAAGTGTGTGAAGTAATTTTTTAGAGCTTAATTGGAATTGTACTTTTAGCATGTTGTAGATGCATTGTTAATAGTTCATTCTTGGTAGTGAGCTACCCTTCCTTCTGTCTCTTTCTATTCTAGGAAGTGATCCATTGGTAGTGATCTATTCTTTCTTTCTAGATAGTGAGTTCATGGAAAATGAGTCCACCATTCTATAATCTCTATTGTAACTAGTTATAATAATTTCTGAGCTAATCCTCACCATGCTTTTTCCCTTTCAAGGGTTTTCCATGTAAATCTGGTGTGCTTGTGTTCATTTATGTGATGTATACTTTAATGGTTCTTTTTCATTACTACAAGTTTAATGTGATGCTTTTAATGCATGTTTAAGTTGATAAGGTTAATGAATCTCAAAGAATATTGATTCATCCCCCCCTCTCAATATTCTGGGTGTTCAAAAATTTGTATCAAAGCTTGGTTCCTTCAATTGGTTTAAATGTTAAGCTAGATCTTAGAGGTTCAACACATGGATACAAGGAGGTATCCTATTCTTTCAAAAGAGATTATCCCTAAAGGGTTTACTGGAGAATATTATGAAGTTGATGTGGAAGTAGAACTCAATTTAGCCCTTGATGATCTAGATAAATAAGAATGTGAGAAAAAAAATCAGAAAGAGAATCTTAAGGATGTAGATGAGTGTATCAAGAAGTTGAGGTAGAAACTTCATAGAAGAGGAAACTCCCCTATCTGTTGAGGTCTATAGTTCTAAGGTGGAGGACCTCTTTTGGATGTTATAGAAACCTTTTGTTCAGGTTTAAATGTCAAATCATCACCCCTAGAAGAGGAGATTTGTGGGATAAAACATAAGAGTGATGAGGCAATAGAGGATGTGGTAGCCAATTGCCAATAATAAATCAAAATAGAGAGACAAATTGAAGAATTTTATTTTTCACTTGAAGTGTCTCTCAAATCTGAGGTATGTGTTGATGAAGTGTGCATTAATGCATGTAATTATGATGTATGTTGGTTTTTGGTTGTCCCTAAATGTTGCTATGTTGAATATGAGGTCTTCATTCAAGATGAAGATGTGTTATTTGACATTAATGGCAATGTGATTAAGTTAGAATGCTTCACATGGGAGCAACACTAAAAAATCCACCATTGAGCAACCACACATCCACCTGGAGAGTGATGATCATGTTGCTCAATTTGATAGTATGCATGAGCTTCAAATCTTTTCATTTGAGGTGCATGAGGAAGGTCTTTCTTGTGCGGATCAAAAAATAGGTTTTGCATATTTTGCATCACCATGTGAGTTGGAAACTTTATATTTTTGTTTTAGTTCATGCAATGAGGAGGTCCACAATAATGTTATTGACCTATCCTTTTGTGAGGTGAGTTCTCTTACCTCTATAGAATGTTTTCTCTTGGATTTTAACCTATCTTTAGAAAGTTTCACTCCAACTATTGTATGTTCACCTGATGCACGAGTTTAAAATGAATTTGACACTTGCATCATATGGTTTCCCTGCAATGGAGAAGTTTATAGTGAGGTGGTCCTTCACCTTGTACGTATTTTGTGAAGTTACATGCATGTTGGAAATGATTTTCATGGTTGTAGCTAGGTGAGGTCTACAACTAAGGTTTAAGGGATATCACCTCCTTCAAAAGATTCATCTTTGACAAAGGAAAATTTCCACTTTTTTCTTCTTGTTAGTTTCATGTATATATATTGTCCATATCTTAGTTTTCATGAAGTGCTCTTGTACACCCTGCATTCTCCTTAAGGGAATGCATGTTCCTAGTTTCCATTCTTTTCTCCAAGTGCAAGCATGCAAACATTTTGTTTTGCCTTTGGGAGGCCCAATTTTTAAATCCCCTTCATAACTCTATTCCCAATGGACTGATAAGGCCTCTGGATTCCATGATTAGCAAGAAATCATCCCACAAAAGTCTCCATAAATGTTTCCATTTCATGCCGCCCTTAGATGACGCATCATTGATAATTAATCTGAGAGATCCTACATGAGAAATCTTGCATGAATTCTCCTTGAAAGGTTTCAAAAGTGGCTAAGTATTTTGGTTTTGTGTTCCTTCAGGTTGTAACTTACTTGCTTCCTTACATACTTCTTCATCAACCCTGCTCTTTTTCTCCTTCTTCTTCTCGCTTTAGCATTTCAAGTTTTTTCCATTGGAATTAACCCTTTCTCTCTACCCCCTATCATTCCTTCTAAAAATTGAGTAAATGTTGATCTTTTAGGGGATGGACTTTGACCTTTCCATTTACCTATTACCTTTGTTAAGGTAAGAGGTAAGCCTACCCCTTCACCCTCGATTCTTGATATGCTTTTGGAAAATTAACCAAGTGTTTGTTTTTTAGGAATCAACGATCGAGCTTCCCCTTTCCTCCTTTCTTCCTTTCTTCACAATCAGTAAACCCTCTACTCCAACCTCAAACCCTGACAACTTACTTTCGGGTGTTAGGGTTCACTCATCCCCTTTAACATTTACTCTTTCATGGTAAGAGGTAAGTCATGAGGCATCAACCTGATGCTTGACAACCAAAAAACTCTCTTCCATTCTTCCTTCTTTAAGCCCCATTATCTTCTCAAAGGTTTTAGACTTCTCTCCCAGGCCCCCCTTTCTTCCCAATCCATCTAAGCCCTTTGTTAAAAATTTTGGATGTCAAAATTTTGTCTTACCACTTACCACTTTTCCTTGTCTTTTGGTAAGTGGTAAGCAATAATATGGACCCTTGATCTCTAAAGGCCAATGAGTCCTTTTAGGCTTCAGTTTTTTCCCTTTCCTCCTACATTTTTCCTTGTTAAGCATGAAATGCATGGAAAAGGGGGTGAACTAATAGTATCACTCTTCCCCTACAATCATTCAATAATGTCCTAGGAATCCTAATTGGATTGACTATCAACCTCACAAGGTGATTCAATTCACAACAAGGAAGACCTAGTGGGGGGCCCTTTTTAGCTTTTATGGGTTCACCACCAAGAAAAAGCTTGGAAAATACAAACAAACATTCAACTCAAAAAATATAACAATGCAAGCTAAATGAAAGGTGCATATGATGAAATTATGCAACAAGGAGTTAGGATGTATGTACCTGGGAAGTCTAGAGATGTTGGGAGGATTCCAAAAATGCAAAGAAGCTACCAAAAAGTGTTATGAAGGACTAAGATACCCTTACTATTGTCTTACTCCCACTTTTTTTTTTTGAGGAAGACGTGAAATCTTTAGATGTCGAAAGCGGATCTAGAAGAATTTATGAAAAATACCCTCTATAGGACTAAGAAGCCTTTACTGTTGTCTTAGTCCCAATCTAAATTTTTGAAATCTTTGAGTGTGGTCCTAAGGCTTGATGTCTTCTCTTCCTTCTTCTCTGATCTCTGGTTCTACAACCTTCAGATTTGACCTGTAGGTGAGTTTCTATGAAGATGACAACTTTGTAATGTAGCTTTGCAAATTTACACTCCAAATGATCTTCAAGTCTTCAACCTAGATCTAGAATCACAAATATGCAAGAGGGGAAAAACTTGTTGATTGTTAGTGAATGGGGGTTCACCTTGGTCAAACCCCTTGTTGGTAATTAAACCTTGAAATGAAATAGAATAATGAAGGGAAATGATAAATGAACAACATGAAATGCTACAACTCACCAAACCATTATTGTAAAGTCTACAAACTTATGTGAAATGGTTGCAATGGATATGGATCTTGAATCAAAGGAATTATTTGATAGATCTTTCTTGAATTTCTTGCTTGAATCAAAACCCTACATGACAAATATTAGCACAACAACACACATGATGCAAGAATATCTTTGAAATAATGCTTGAATCTTGATGAATTTCTCTCATAAAAGACTTGATTGCTTAGATTGCTTGTTAGGAGAAAATGAGATAAGGAACCTTGTATTTATACCTATATATGCTTAATATCTTGAAATTACACCACAACAAGCTGACATATGAATTCATTGAATAAAGGAGGCTAAATCCTACTAGAATTTGAAATTAAATCCCAAAAATAACTCAAGCGAGACTAAGACGCCCTAGGTGGTGTCTTAGTCCCAAGTCATGAAACTTGGGGCATAAACACCATAAAGGGGCCCATTTAAGATACCTCAAAATTAGTGTCCTAAGACCTTTGGGGGATAAAGACGCCCTAGGTGGCCTTTTAGTCCCGACCCAAAAATCAAGGACACTTAAATGAAATTATTAAATTATCATTTATTTATTGGAAAATGTTAGGATTAGCCAAAAAAGATAGAATTCATAGGGCTTGTGGATGGAAAATAGGACCAATTAAGACATAAATAGGGTTAAGTAAAGCAAGGTGGGCCCAAACAAGTGTGAAAATGCAAGGGTATGAATTTTACTACACTACATTTAGCCCCCACTTTAGTGAGAGGATGAAATTGCTTCAAATTCACACTAAAGTAGCCAACCATACAATCAAGAGGGGTTCAAATGTACAAATGCTAGTAAGATAGGATAACAATAATCAAGAGGTTGGCTAAGCCCCCAGGATCAAGATCCTATGAAAAACCAACATAAGCACAAAGGAACATGCATGTGGATGATCTATGAAGCCATAATCAGATCGCAAACATACACCATTAAAGACAAAACAAGGAAAACGGAAAAATAAAAATGAAAAATGCAACGAATCAATCTTTGACTAGCCATCCAATGTAGTGGATTGGATATAGGCTGAAAAAGGTTTACAAGTGGAACATGTTGTCTACTATGCAAAAAAAGTGCACGCTCACAAGGGCTAGTGAAGCTAGGTGGCCACTAGGTGAGCCCCAAGAAGTCCATATCAAAGTTATACCACCATGACTATGATAAGGACAAAAATAAAATGCACACTCACAAGGTCTAGTGAAGCTAGGTGTTCACTAGGTGAGCCCCAGTGGACCATATCAAAGAGATACCTCCATGAGTTTAATAAGGCACAAAAAGAAAAATGCACACTCACAAGCACTAGTGAAGCTAGGTGTTCACTAGGTGAGCCCCAAGGAATCATATTAAAGCCATACCTCCATGACTTTAATAAGGCACAAAAATAAAAATGCACACTCACAAGGGCTAGTGAAGCTAGGTGTTCACTAGGTGAGCCCTAGGGGACCATATCAAAGCCATACCTCCATGACTTTAATAAGGAACAAAAAGAAAAATACAACAATAAAGAGGGATGTTCAAAATGTTTTTTCTTAAATCATGTGAGGTCTTAATCTTAGGGGACATTGTTCCTAATGTCTCCAAGAGAGGACTAATCAAAGGATAAAAGATTCAAAACTTAAGGAATGCAATGTGTCGCATCACCACTAAGAGGAATGCAATATGCTAAGATAGATCAAACTCTTGAAGGACATTACTCCCAATGTCACCACAAAGAGGAAAAAAAATTTGCATGAAATAAGAAAATCACATCAAGGAACATGAAATTATGCCAAAATAATGCCAATGTATACCCCCACTTTAAGGAAATTGCTAACACCATACTGTGAGCAATTACTTTAAAGTAGCCAAAACATGAAAAGGAAGAAGGAAAAGAGATTTTCTCCCTAAAAACACATAAGGGATCTATGGATTCAGGGTCAGTATCTGTATTTGATGCAATGATATCAGAGAGCTTGGAACTGTCATCATTCCCCAAATACACATAGAACTTGAAGAATGGCACAAAGAGAGCGAAACATGAATGTCTTAACGCCTTACGTCATCCCCAAAAGGAAAACACAAGAAAAAAATGAAAATGAAAATAAAAGATAAGGAAAAAAATTCTTTTGGGTCAACATGGAAGAGACATAAGGTGTCTCGACACCTTGCGTCATCCCCAAAAGGAAAACAAAAGACAAAAATGAAAAATAAAAGGTTAGGAAAAATATTTTGGGTCAACATGGAAGAGACATAGGGTGTCTCGATGTCTTGCATCATCTCCAAAAGGAAAACACAAGATGAAAATGAAAATGAAAAGAAATGATGAAAGGGAAAATGTGTACGACATATAGAAGAATGAAGGTACAAAGAGAGGAATGCACATAGAGAGAGACATCAAATAGAACATCATGGGGGATCACATTGTACACATGCAATCACACATAAGAAATAATACAAAAGACTAGTAAGGAAAAGATGAGTCAACCTAAAGATGGTCACCCACCTCCCAATCTTAGTTTGTATAAGCAGAAGGTAGATGACGAACCTAAGGGACAATAACAAATGCCTTACTAGGACAAGGCTATCAACTTATTTCCCCCACTGAATGCAAGAAAAGAATGAGCCAATGTAGGTGATGATAAGGATCATGTAATAGTGAGAATGCAACAATTCTACAACTATTACATGATAAGAGGTAAATCAATATTAAGCTAGGAAATCACATGATGGCAATCATTGCCATCAAAGTAAAAGTTTTTCAAGACTAACTAGAATGCACAACACTCATCGGTATTGTGTCCAAGAATTAGATGATATGCACAATGTGGGACTTGTGCATCTTTAGGATAAAGTAATAATCTATGCATAGGTGGCAATGTTATTAGTTCTTTTTTCAAAAGAAATTTTAATTTCCTTTCACTTTCAAGTGGTCGATGAGGAGACTTTAGTTTTTGTAACTTGTAAGGCTTCTTTCATTTTCTAGAGTCACCAACTTCTCTAGATGGGATTAGGGCAGGAGGTCCTGAGATGATCTTATCTTCATCCTTGTTATTATTATGATCTATTGTTTGTTCTTTCGGAAGAAGGATATTCAAATCAGGAGGAGAATCACAGATAATTGTGCCATCACTATGAATCATTAAGTATTCTCTAGGAGGTCTTGTGCTATGAGGGGGATCTCGATATCCTAACCCTTCTGTGTTTTCATCAGTTGGTATTTGCTCTAGAACTTGATGAATTTCATGTTCACTATTTTTATCACATCCTTGTTTTCTCAAGATTGTGAATCATTTTCCATATGTTTCTTCTATATCAAGATGGGAGTGTTTGTTACTTTGTTTTCATAAAATGGTTAAGCATTTGTTTCTGTGGAGGAACTAGGTTCACCTATTGTAGGGAACTTAGGTTCAACTTGTGTTTCAAGATGTAAGTAACCAAACATCTCAAGATGTGGCATTGTAGGGTGACTTGGTTGTTTCATGGATGGATAGAAGGATGCATTATCTTCAAGGTTGTTAGGGAAATCATTTAGGAACTTGTTCATGTTGTCATCATCTTCTCCAATGATGTCAACATCACAAGGAGGACATGCATTAGGAGTTGTGTGATCATGAGAAAGTTCAATTTCATTAGGGTCATTACCAAAGGCACAATTTGACACATCTACCAAATATTTCAAGGACATTCAAAGCTTTCTAAAG